>JAUTDX010002119.1:0-58746 GCA_030844895.1 Ambrosia x helenae
AGCAGACCTCACTTACAACTTTTTAATTAACATGTCATTTTCATTGTAGAAAACGAAATATCAGAAACGTCCCATATGAAACACACCTATATGTATGTATCTATTGTACTGTGTGGTAACCACTTTGTATTATTTATTATATAAATCGGATTAAATGCGTGTTAGATTTCAATATGTGAAATACTATCTATAAAAAATATGTAGGAAATAAGGTTCACTTTTTATTAAAATTAATAATATAAATGAAAATAATAACGAGACTCTCGTTATTCGTAGGAAACATAATAGTACAATACCGATTACAAAACTAAATAAATAAATAAATAAAAAGATACAAACAAAATGTACCGACTCTAGATTCAAGCAACTTCAACCGCATCATCTTCTACTATCGCCTCTCTGCAAGAATAAAAGTACTTGTTGATAATTTTTGGTTGAGAATCGTGTTTGACACGGGGCCCTTAAAACAGATTCCGCGCCTCCTCTCAGACGGTCTGTCTCCAGGGTACAACAACCGGAACAGTATTGTACTGCCGGAGATGGTCTCAAGCTTGAGATTGCATCGCATGAGTGTGTTCGTGAGTGAGAAAGTTGTGTCAATAGAGAGAATGTTTTATCTCATATTGGAACAAAGAATATGTTGTAAGTATTGTAGAGAGTTTTATCAAAACTCCATATATAATGTCCACATGACCGTTGGGTCATGTAATTGCATATAATGCACAATAATAAAACATAAATGTATTTTATTATTCTCATCAACAAGTTATTAACTTGTATTTAATAAAATACTTAATGGATTTTAAGTAGTCACATAATTAGTCATAATGACTGAGTCGAAACAGTCATTTTGACCAGGTCTATGTAACCGTACCAGCTCACTAGTCTGCGCATCATGTTAATTGCTAACTGTGCTCGTGCGCCCTACCAACGCAGACCAGGGCGCTACTGGTCTTGCGCGCACATGTCCTACGCGAATCGCTATGTCATCCGGAGATGACCACCCGCGCACGGACGCCACTCGTAGTTGACGGTTTACGTCAACCTTCCGCCAGGTACCTGACCATGCGCACAAGGTCAAAATACAAAGGCGGCTCTCAAGCGGCTCGTGGCGATGCGAGTGTGCGAAGTGCAAAGTGCGCCATCAAAGCGCCACATGCGCCCATCGTCCACGTCACGCGCGCGCGTGTGAGTGCGAGTTAAAGGGTGCTTCGCACCCTTTACGGTCCCACTAGTGTTTGGCTCAATATGCAAGGAGTGCTCCTCCTTATAAACTACTTCATGTTTTGTCATCCCACCAAAGTGGGACAAGTTGACAAAACTTAATCCATTTTCTCATCTTTGGTTGTTCCAACCTACAACTTTCAAGCTTCGATATCTCATTCATCTTAGCTCTATATTTTGGACGTGGTTTGGTTCGTTGTGATACTCTCACAATATAGAACACAACCCGAAAATAATTATTTATATATCACATATATAAATACATTTATTTGAGTCCAAAATTAGTGAAAAATCATTTTCACTACCATTTTTCCAACAATCCCCCACATGAATGGAGATCGATTAAAACACACAAATTCCCCGATGAAACCTCAGCAGTCGAGTATTGCAGGATAGGTAGGCGTAACCTTTGAACCTTCCTTTGTGAAGCATACTTAGCCTACTAGCGGTATGTAGAACTTGATGTCTTTGAACATACCCCCATTTGTGTAAACGACAATACACTTCACACAATACTTTCCCTAGCCGGGCCATCCCCTCATTATCGTGTCCAATAATGGTCATGGAACACTCTCCTGGTTCTGCGGGAGCTCTAGAAATTGTGCCCACAATTTCATTCGAAGCGACCACACTTCTCTCCAACATAGGTGATTTTAAATCATTAAAAGCATTATGGTTTATTATGATTTACACAAATCATTAACCATATATTATGCTTAACCTCTCAACAATGTCACTGAATATTATAGGAATGGACTAGGACGTATTTAAACACCCTTTTTTAGTTTAGGGGATATGTATATAACCATATATACTAGCTTGTATATAAACATATATATTAGCTATGCCCCCACAGTGACCACCCTTCGGTTCATGATTAAGTTTTCCTATTGAACCTAGATCTTGGGATCTCCAGTCAACTAGGTTAGGTTTCCCTCATGTCCCTTTTTCTATGGGCTTTAGTCTCATTCCATACAACTTCATCTCTAATCAACCATCTGGTTGTTGGATCCATTTGCAACTGAGATAAGTTGTTCTAACGTGTTCTTGACTCGCTGGTCAATTTAGCCATTTTGTCAATTTGTAAGGCTTATACCATGTGATCTAAACATAGATCTGGTTATGGTAGTAGGATAGGTAGGTGTTACCCTTTGAACCTTCCTTTTTGTCTTTAGAATGACATGAAACTCAGTTCATGGCTAAACACGTTTCCATGCCTTTGGTGATGTGATTCAAAGTTAGCTAGACTTTGAATCTTACCAATTGGCATTTGAGTCCAATCAACTCGATTGACTCACTCCATTTTCAAATGCAAGCCACCCCCACATTTAAGTGTTATTGGATAATATCCAATGGGGTGATGAAAGGTTCTCCCTTTCGTATGAAGTTTGAGAAAACTTCTCAATACCATTTTTACATCCCCTACGGGTTGTTTCTTAAATGGCTCTTCCCCCACATTGCTTGCACTTTGAGCATTATGAGTACTCCTCATATGAAACCGAATAGTATCATTAATTCATGAACTATGTTATCGGTTCACGAGTTATCCTTGAAGTTATATTTATAGTTTTGATTATACAAATCCATAATTATTATGTCATCACATAACGTTAACAAGTATTAGTCTAGCATGCTTTAGACTCCAATACTCTAGCATGTGAACAGAAGATGCATCATTCTGATTCTTCACATCCTAAAGAGATAACGCACTATCTCTTTTCAATATTCACGTTTTAGTTAGACACAATAATTAGAATTTGCTTTACCATTCCAAAACCTATGTTTTAGGAATGTCTCAAAACCATAATTAATTTCATCCATTAGGATCAAAACTCATTTGCCTTTAATCTCCTAAGCTTCACCATTGACTCTTAATAACTTAAACATAAGTCTTAATATAAGTCACTTTGATGAATATATTCATCATCAACAAGATGAACAATATTAGTATAAAATCACTAAAGTCTTGAGATAAGTCAATTAGATTGACACTCAATGACATAGCATTCACAGATGCGTCTGAAGTGATATATACATTTCCATGTTGTTTTTTTTAAAACCATGTATTGGAGAAGTCTCTCAAAACTAAGGATAAATCCTCCACATAGGTCAGACAACATTGATGGTTGTAGAAACATCTACACATCCATCACTATTGTAAATGCCTTTCAATAAATTTAGCAAAATTTATTAAAGAATTCACAATATTAACATATATTTCTTTCATATGTTATAGTCATCGAAAAATTCACAAGTGTATTTTCATGTTGATGCTCTCAACATTAGATGAAATATCTTGTTTTCGTGTATTTAATCTCAATACACTTGCCACGTTCGTATGATTTGCCCATCATGTTATACGTTTGATGTTTGGTATGTGACTTATTTCATAAGTCATGATCACAACCCGCTCATTGTGTTCTTGCAAGACACTCCTTGCATAACCCGTTAAAACATATATCCTTATTAAATTCGTCGAATGTAAATCGTCTGTAGAAAAAAAAAATTCACATTAATTTCCTTTTATATATATCGTTTATTATATTTAAATCACTTGAATATTAAAAAAATATAAACGATAATCCAAAAAAAATATATAATACATAACAAATGTATTTTAACGGATTCATAAGGATATATAAACATCAAATCTCAAAGTGTTATTCTCTTCAACACTTTATCGTTCGACAAAATAATCGCAATTATATCGTCTTGTGGCATGTTTTGAGGTACTCCCTCAATACATTGTTCAAAACAACAAGGTTGTTTATAATTAACTACTCACAAGTAGTCGAACAAGTAATATGTCAAAAACACCATCAGGTTGTTTTCCTTTAAATAGCTGTCAAGACTATTATATGGTTCAAGACATGATACTTCTCATACGAGTATCGAACCAATGCAAAGACATGTTTTATTCGTTCAAAACCTTTCTCATTTTTTGCATCTGTTTTAAAAATTAAACTATATTTGTTTATGCTTTGATTACAAATCAAGATCATAAACTCAAAATAGTTTTATTATTTAAAACCACATCTAACTCGCTCGTTAGAGAATAAAATGATTACAAATCATCTTAATTATTTTATCATAGTTAACCCAATTCTAACCCGCTCGTTAGAAAATAAACGATTATAAATCGTTAAAACACATAAACGATTATAAATCGTTAAAATACATAAACGATTATAATTCGTTAATAGTACGCAAATGATTATAAATCGTTTAAAGTACATAAACGATTATAAATCGTTAAAGTACATGGTTTCTATGATAAATCGTTTCTAATTCGCTCATTAGAAACTATACATGTACCAAATATTAAAATATTCGGTTTCAATAAGTAACCATTTCTAACATACTTGTTAGAAGACAAACGATTACGCTCATCGTTATATGGTGTTTTGGTTATATAACTAAACCGTTTCTAACACGCTCGTTAGAAATAAACGATTACCAAAATCGTTTCAAAACTTATTGGTTTATATATATACAACCATTTCTAACACTCTCGTTAGAAATAAACAATTACAAGACCGTTTAATATTTTTTTTTATTTGGCTCATATATAATATAATAAGCCATTTCTAACACGCTTGTTAGAAAATTAAACATCTAGTTTGTTCGTTTTTACAAAAAACATCAATTTCTAACTCGCTCGTTAGAAAAAAAATAAGTTTAAAAATAAACTTATGATTTTTGTAAACAACCATTTCTAATACGCTCATTAGATATGTTTTCATACGTTATTCTTTCAACGCCGTCGTTTCTAACATGCTTGTTAGAACTACATGTTTCAAACTTGTTGTTTACATAACTAATTTCTAATACGCACATTAGAAATCAAAATGTTCTCAACATTTTGAAACTAATTATATTTTACTAAAATAATTACTTTCTAACATGCTCGTTAGAAAATACGCATGTTTTAAAACCTTATTATCTATAAAAAATAATATTTCCAACTCGCTCGTGAGGAAATATAAAGGTCATAAAACTTATTATTTTAGAATAATAGTATTTCTAACACGCTCGTTAGAAAATATAAATGTTTTGAAACTTATTATTGGACAAAAATAATAATCATTTCTAAGACGCTCGTTAGAAGTAATTGTGTTTCAATACATTCGATAAGAATCACTATTTCTCCAAATAATGATCTCTAACACGCTCGTTAGATCGAAAAACGTACACCGACGTTTTCTATATGGGTTGCCAAAATATTTTCTAATACGCTCATTAGAAAATATTTTACTAAGATTAATCTCTAACACGCTCGTTAGAAATAACCTCTAGCAAATATTTTTCAAGGGTTAACAAATATTACGTCTTTTCTAATACGCTCATTAGAAAATTAGTATTTGAAACGTCTAAATACATGTTAATATTTGTTAATGCTTCGGATTATCTAAACCCGACACAAACAACCCATGAAACCGAAAACTTGAATCAAACTACGTTTTGTAAACACGGTATATCGGTTTAAAGATTGTACTCCAATCATCACATTAAACCGACTTGTTGTACTATATATTTCCAAAAAATATTTATTAGATTTTAACAAAATCCCAATTAATATTTTTATACTTTCGTGAACCCAAAAATCCTTAATAAGAAGGTTTTTAGATTGTATCGACAATCTACACGAAAGTCTGTTTTAAGATTGTAGGAAATAAGGTTCACTTTTTATTAAAATTAATAATAAAATGAAATAATAACGAGACTCTCGTTATTCGTAGGAAACATAATAGTACAATACCGATTACAAAACTAAATAAATAAATAAAAAGATACAAACAAAATGTACCGACTCTAGATTCAAGCAACTTCAACCGCATCATCTTCTACTATCGCCTCTGCAAGAATAAAGTACTTGTTGATAATTTTTGGTTGAGGATCGTGTTTGACACGGGGCCCTTAAAACAGATTCCGCGCCTCCTCTCAGACGGTCTGTCTCCCAGGGTACAACAACCGGAACAGTAGTGTACTGCCGGAGATGGTCTCAAGCTTGAGATTGCATCGCATGAGTGTGTTCGTGAGTGAGAAAGTTGTGTCAATAGAGAGAATGTTTTATCTCATTATTGGAACAAAGAATATGTTGTAAGTATTGTAGAGAGTTTTATCAAAACTCCATATATAATGTCCACATGACCGTTGGGTCATGTAATTGCATATAATGCACAATAATTAAACATAAATGTATTTTATTATTCTCATCAACAAGTTATTAACTTGTATTTAATAAAATACTTAATGGATTTTAAGTAGTCACATAATTAGTCATAATGACTGAGTCGAAACAGTCATTTTGACCAGGTCTATGTAACCGTGCCAGCTCACTAGTCTGCGCATCATGTTAATTGCTAACTGTGCTCGTGCGCCCTACCAACGCAGACCAGGGCGCTACCTGGTCCTGCGCGCACATGTCCCACGCGAATCGCTATGTCATCCGGAGATGACCACCCGCGCACGGATGCCACTCGTAGTTGACGGTTTACGTCAACCTTCCGCCAGGTACCTGACCATGCGCACAAGGTCAAAATACAAAGGCGGCTCTCAAGCGGCTCGTGGCGATGCGAGTGTGCGAAGTGCAAAGTGCGCCATCAAAGCGCCACATTGCGCCCATCGTCCACGTCACGCGCGCGCGTGTGAGTGCGAGTTAAGGGTGCTTCGCACCCTTTACGGTCCCACTAGTGTTTGGCTCAATATGCAAGGAGTGCTCCTCCTTATAAACTACTTCATGTTTTGTCATCCCACCAAAGTGGGACAAGTTGACAAAACTTAATCCATTTTCTCATCTTTGGTTGTTCCAACCTACAACTTTCAAGCTTCGATATCTCATTCATCTTAGCTCTATATTTTGGACGTGGTTTGGTTCGTTGTGATACTCTCACAATATAGAACACAAACCCGAAAATAATTATTTATATATCACATATATAAATACATTTATTTGAGTCCAAAATTAGTGAAAAATCATTTTCACTACCATTTTTCCAACAAAATATAGTATATAAGATTTATACTTCAAAGAAAAATAATCTAAAAGAAATGAGATAGAATCAAAGTAAAAGTAGGGAAGGAAAGAAACAAAGCATTATTTTAAATGTTAATACACATGTTTACGTAGTTATTACGGGTCTCAACATAATATTGATTACGAATGAAAGCATATCAGAAACAAAATAGAGTTTGACCCTAGGAAGGGCAGCTTTGGGAGGGGAGGTTGTTGTCGTGCATGCAAAAAGTAAAGAAATTCTTGAATTTCAAGGATTTTTTTTGGTAAGAGAGTATGATATACGATTTTGGTTTAGAGCGGTAAAAGGCAACTCTCTTTTAGCTCTATAAAGTCAGAAATGGAATATCAACCCTCACAACTCACTGCTTTTGGCTCTATAAAAAGTCGCCTCTATTCGAAGAGATTGTAGCAGTTATCTATTTTAAAACTAGAAACTCGTAATTCCATAGAAGATACTCGAAACCACTAGAGTGATCTTAGAGCGAGTATCAAAAGTGTCTGGAACCGACATCTACTCCATACTAGAATCCAATAGCCTTAAAGATACTAATGGGGTTAATCGTCCGTTGGCGTCAATCCTGCAAATCATTTGTTTGGGGCTCATCTGATTAGGGCTTGAACAAGATTCTATGCGAAACTCATGAGAAGTAACTTGGTCATCTTCAGTAACTACTTTAAACTTGGTGGTGTTTTCTCCATGACCAGAGACCAGGGCCAACTATATCGGCGGGTGGCCACAGATGGAACCTTGTTAGAGATTTACACGAGGGTTATATTACGCGAGGATACAATCCTAAAGTGGGTATTCTCCTTTAGAATAAGCTTTATCCAAGTTTTACATTGCGCGGCGTTGCTAGCCCCATCCTTGTCCGATAGCATATTTTAGCGGGAAGATCTTTAACTTGTCGTCCGGACCGCGTCACTTGTTAATGCTCATAGACATTTAGACAACTAGGGAGTAGTCCCTGACCAACTATAAGTCGTTTATATTTAGACTATATGATACAGTCTCTTCAAAAAATATAAGGAATCTCTTTTCATCTCATGAATGAATTCTAGGCGACTTAATATGTTTTAAGTTGGTGTAGACACTTATGTAAAATGCTTTAAGATCGGAACCTTTCGTTTTAAAGTCTTATAAGTTCGGCTACCCCAGCAAGAGGTAGAAGGAACTCAGAATTCAGAAAAGGAACAACTCCCGGAACAAGAAGACGGGTATTGATTAGAAAAATGGAGTAGCTTCCTTATTTTCCTGGTCGCGCCTCGGTTTACAGTGGCCGGTCTTAGGAGAGCAAAGAGCTCTTGCGCAAGTCGGACGAAGACTGGTGGTTCCAAACGATATCATAAGCCTAATAGGAGTAGTCTGGGAGTCTAGGACAAGGGACATAAGCACTCTTTTCTCTTCCCAATTGTAAGGAAAAAAATTCCTAATTTTTGGAAAGGGTTGCCTTAACCGAATATCGCTTCGGAGTACTCTACGGAACACGAGGCGCCTCAGAAGGTTTAGGGTTTTCCTGTCCTTCTTCCCTTTGCCCGAAGAGGTTTTTTCAAGGGAAAACGTAAGCGGGTAACAAAACCAACTTTCAACATATGTATGTATGTATGTATGTATGTATGTATGTATGTATGTATGTATGTATGTATGTATGTATGTATGGAATGGTTAACTTGGAAACCTTTTCAGTTGAAAAACCGCTACGGTACCCAATTTACCAATCGATTTTTATTTAACATATGTAAATGTAATACATATTACTATAACTATTATAGAAAAAAATAAAAAGAAAAAACTTTTATAAGTTATGTTTACACATATGGAGAACGACTATTGTAAAAAGTACCTTAATGTAAAAAGTGTAAGAAGGAATAAGAGACTGACACATGTCACTAGCCAGAAGGGTATTATTGTCCATTACCATAATTGTTGACTTTTTTTATGTTTCACCCCTATTTTTAAAACGACAATAATAACTTTTTCATACGACATTAATTTTTTTTTTTTTAAAATACACCATAAAAAAAAGCTTTTTATCCTCTTTCATTTGCATGCCCTATTGCCATAGTTTTTTTTCATTTTTTTAAATTTGCTGGGTTGATAGTTTGCGTTTTGTTGAGGGTATACTTGCGTTTTATCATAAAACGCAAGTTATACTTGATAAAAATATGCAAGTTATATCTGATAAAAAACGCAAGTTATCAACCCATCACGAATTCTTTTTTTAAATATAGCAATATGGTACGTAAATGAAAGAAGATAAAAAACTTGTTTTTATGGTGTATTTTTTTTTTAAATAATGTTGTATGAAAAAGTTATGGACGTTTAAAAAATGAGGGTAGAACTCAACAATTGTAGGTTATACCTATTTTGTCATTCCTCTTCTCTTTTGAAAAATCAACGTATATATTCTCCCTGTTAATCCCATCCATTAATTCATTTAGATTAAAAGTTCAAAATCCTTCATATCCTTTCTATGTTAATATACTTTTTACACAATACTTTCTCTACACATGTAACTAGAAGCTATAACATATGCAACAAAGTTATCAAATATGAGCCAAGGTTATGAAACTAAAAGTACATTAATGCAACCACTAAGTATGGAATATGCTTCCTCTTCTTCACTCATATAAATTATTGTCATGATATCACATATCATAAACAGCTTTACGTTTATTTAATTCTTGAGTTGATTAGTTTCACCCTGATGTATGTAGTCAAATACATCCTATTCTTTTCATCGTCTCTCATTGGATGATTAAGACATTAACCACAATGATGTAGAATTTCGTCCACAAACTATATATATTTTATTTCATTCCACATTATTGAAACATTATCTTACATGACGTATGTATTGGAAACAAATTACAAATATAGTCAGAGAATTTATAATTTGTTTTTAAATTATCCTTTAAGCATACAATATGTGGATTGAACGATTATAATATTAGTTATTAACCATTCTTTATGGTTTTGGTAACACTGTTTGGAGGATGTCCTATGTACTAGCTTTGCCTTAAAGACAACAAGGTGTGGTAGGGAGGTGAAGGAGAGTGACAGTGCAACACGTGTCTGTCACGTCAACAACGGGGTTTTGCTCTCCAACCCAAAAAACCATATGGTGTTGGGGCGTGATGGTTTCTTTTAAAACCATGGGCTAGTTTCACCACAAACCAACTTGTGACACGTCATTATCATCGTCATTGGTCCAATATTAAACAGTAACCTTTCTACTTCTAAATTTTGTACCCCGCTTGAGGTTTCTTCAAACTGAAAACATATTATCGAATTCGATTTCGGTTCTAACCAAACCAAAAACCTACTTCAGTTAAACTTTTGTTTTTAGTTTTATGGTTTCAAGCTAAAATACACAAACAACTCACTGATTAATGATTATTTACAAGTGTAATTATATTTCTTGGTTCATTTGAAAACAAATCAATTCGTTTTCTTTTCTTTTCACATAGATGTAAAATTAAATATAAAGAAAATGGTCCAATAAGTTGAACACGTCAATCAAATTAAAAAAAAGATAAAGTGTATTTGAACTTTTATAAGACCTTTTATAAGACCACCTCTAACTTAGAAATGGATTCCTTCAAGATGTGCACTTTCTTTTTTCTGTTCTTTCGTAGATCCGTCTGAACCCGTCCTTGCAAAATGATTTTACATCACACACGCCATCCTCCAACACGCTGCTCCATGTCACTCCATGAGCGCCTATGTGTGTCCAATTAGAGATGTTCTAATATCTTAATTCGTTTTATTTAATATATTTTTATCTATAATCTATAATCTATAATACATTATAATGTACGAGGCATGTCTAAAATCGTCCAAGAGTGCCAAAGTTAAGATGGTAGATGAAAAGTTCCTTTACAATCATTCAATTTTTACACCTTTCCTTCCAAAATTGCCCCTCTCATCCCTTGACGTACACAATTGATATCCCAATCGTCCTATACGCTAATCTGCCTTCAATGTATGTAACCCCTCCATAAAGACTCAATCATAAACGCAATCAAGGCTACATCTGTTATAATCCCTTCCATCCCCTTTCATTAAGTATCATTCACTTCAGTTACAATTCCATTGAATCATGCCCCTCATCTGCTCACATTCTTTGCTCCTCTCACATTTTTAAACGTACACCATCAATGAAGAATGAAAAATTATGTTGCGCATTGAATATAAATCGATTGAATATCTGCCCCTTTCAAGTAGCCTTAATGAATCATATTTGAGACGATGATAGTGGCTGGATAGAAGCGACAGCGTCGGTGAGGGTTAGGTTCTGACGAGTGTTCAGACTACATATCTGAGTTAATTGTTTGGAGCATCAGGAAATAATGGGGGATTTCAACTGGTCATCTCATGTAAGGGCAGAAACGGCCGGTACTGGTGAAGGTTGTTGGAAGTAGTGGCTTGTGATGGTAAGAGGTTGTGGTGATGTTGGGTCATAATCTTGTCATCTCAGGTTATGTATGGCCAATTTAGTCAATAAGAGCATTAGGGATTTTGGAAGCTAAAGAGTCAAGGATAGGGATTGTTGAGGATCGGGTCATCTATATTGAAATGTTGGGAGGGAAGCATATGGTGGATCTGTAAATGATTAGGGCTCTTGGAAGATGGGTGTTTCATGAAACCTCGTTGACGTCTTTTGGTGATCATACTTATCTTGGTGGCGATGTAGTTTTCTTCTCTCTTGGTTGATTGTAGTTTTTGTTATGATGATAATGTGATGCCTGTTTTATGTTGTTTGGAAAATAGGTGATAGAATTGAAGAACAATGTGGAATTGGGTTTACTTTTGACTCATTTAATTCGATGCTAATATTGATCAGGTTAGTAATACTAATGTTATAAAATTGACACATTAGAAATATGTGTTTAATTTAATGATGCCCTAAGTGCATAGGCTTTACTTGAGGAAATATATATGTTTAAGAACGATCGGTCTTACTTACAGATTTATGTGGTTCGTGCATTATGGACGATTATTTGTAAGCAACTGCCATGTGAAATTAAAAACAATGTAGAGCAGAAAATTTTTAAGAAAAAAATTAATGTGACTAACAATAAGAGAATAGGGTATATATAGACTCCAATCAGTAACTGATCTAGGATCTCGGCTGAAGATATGCACTCCTATAACAAGTTTTATTTTACATTCTTCATTCAACTACAAAACACTAATATTTTTTGGGAAATGTCATAACAGTTTAATATCAGGATAAATGGAGGATGACATTTCTCCCCATTAATCTTTGTTCTTTTTATTAGGTTAGCATGGTTTGAAAAACACACATGAAATTAAGGTTAGATCAACTGGTTTCTTTATCTCTAAGAATTCAGACCAACAGTTACCAAGTAGGTTGAATTTATAGGTGCCTAGGTGAATCAATGCGAATGAACAATAATCATGCCATACCTTGTTGTTCGGTTTGGGCAGTTCTTTGGCAAGACTAGCATTTTCTGTAATTTGGGATAATAGAACACTTGAGAGGTTAATGTTAATTGTATATTGCGTTACAAGTAAGTTTCATTTGACAGTTAATATAAATTGATTATTTTTTGTAGTAGCTATAATATGTTCTAGACCCGCAAGACCATTTACTAATAGCTATTTTTTTAAAACTGAATTACTTAGATTTAACTTGAAAGTGAGTATATTGCTGATGTTGATTTTACTTGCATATTCAAAATGGAATTGAATCATTTTCTCTCAACTTCATTTCCTATCATCGATTATCATTCCATCTTTCCAAAAAAAAAAAAATCCATCTATTAAGATTCACTCTCAAGCTCATATGTTTACCTTCAATGACTTGCAGCAAAATTGAAGAAATATATATTTTGATCATAAAATATTCTAACTCTATCTATCTATTAAAGAAATATTTTATTAATTAACTTAAACCTGAAGGCGCTTGTTTAGATAGCTTTAAGTATATCCTCTTGGGGTAGACATATTTTAGATACTAAAAAATAATCAAATTATCTTAACTGTTGAATGAACCTTACTTGTATGTTTTAGTTTGAAAGTGAATATGTAAACCTAAGGGAACTTATTCTTACAAAACAAGGTTTCAATTAGGTTGGTTTTGTGTCCACAATTTATTGTTAACTCTTTGTATGCCCTTACATAGATTTTTTAACTAACCTACACCTTATAGGATTTGAACCCTTGACCTTACGGATAAAGGAGAAGCCCCTTATCACCACACCATGTCTCTAGGGTCTCTAGGGATCATTACGCAAATATGGTTGTCTAGATTTATTAAAATAAAATGCAAATTGAGATACCAATGTCAAAGTTTAAGAAATACTTTAAGTGTTTCTGATACCACTGTCAAAGTTTAAGCAATATTTTAACGCATTCATTTGTACTTCAGGTTGATGCATAAAACACCAAAATATTACTCGGCCTCAAGTTTCTCAATAAATGCACTTTTCTTGGGCTTTTTGTAAAAAGCGCGCCTCGGCCTACACAAGGAGCCAACAATTGCACCTTTCACTGCGTCTCACACCTCAATGGGCCTGAAGTGAGCTTTTTGAAACCAAGGGAAGAGGTATTAGAAATGCTAGGGTTGCATCATACTTTCTTTAAATCTGCTTATATAACAATGTATTTAGTTTTATTTCATAGTCCACAATATTTTATTGTATATTTGTTGGGTTTACAGGGACCTAAAAGAGAAGCTCCATATTCACCATCTCAATACACTATATTTGGGTTTAAACCTAGAATACATTCTAAAAACATATAATTTATAAGTTCAATTCACAAACGTGATGGAAAAAACTAAAAAGAATTTCACTTTTTAACACAAACACTTTTACACTTTCAACTTTATTCACATAATATTTTTTATGATTTAACGGTCACCTAACGAATCACTCATAGATGTCATACACACACCACAAACCGCAACAACAATTGTTACGTGATAAAACATACACACCCGCAGCAACGCGCGGGCATTCCTACTAGTTATTTTAAGTTTTAACAATATATTTTTTATTAATACTAGACAAAGAAAACAAAATGGCAAAATATTCTATACCAAAACCCATTTTAATCTATTCCTAATCCATGCACCTAGCTAACTCATCTGATCATATTCTACTTTATTTTATCTAAAGTTAGTCAATGTTTGATAGTTTAAGTCAAGTGAAGGTCAAATTTTCTTTCACTTCGTTGAATTGCTGACTTGGTGGGTATCTGTATCTCAATTATTCACTAGGAGAGATGTGCTTTAGTTGAATTTTAATATTAGCTTTCTCACTTAACTAACACGTGAACTTATTATTTTCTTATTAATCCATCGTTAGTTAAACAATAGTTTCATACTTTCATTTAAATTTGCTTTAATGTTAGTGGGTCAATTTTCGTTTTAAACAATAAACATGTATTGGGCTAGTATAAGATAATTAACTTGCAACGAATATTTAAAAAGATAACTAATCATGTAGTTAGTTTTTTTAATTAATATAACATTTTAGAAGTTGATGATAAATATCCAACCTCATATATCAACATCAAGATTTATGTTTCACGAGGTGTGGTTCGGTCTGGCTAAATCGGCCTACACCTAAAACATATCTGAACCCGGTCTAAATTAACTGACATGACCATTATAAGTTAACAAACTTATCAACAATAGCAAGATCTCCACTTTTAACGCGAAAGGATTCTCATTCAAAGATGATCTTCTATGATTTGGAAATAGTATCATCACAAGGATACAATTCCAAAAGGGCAAACCCTACCCCACCGATCACTATAAATAGACGAGCAGGTATCCCACATTCATTCATTCACAACCTTCTTCTCTCTCCCAATTTACTCCCACAAACGAATACTTATTCTCACGCTAAGGGTGGTCATAGGGAAAAAACCAATCCTCTGACGAGTCATAACGGTGTCCTGTTTTGCAGTTATTAGGTACCAGTTTGAAAGTCGTTTGGATAATAGAGATACGGATTCACCCAAGACAATCAAACCCTCAAATAGTTTTCTTCAATGTTCTTTGATTGTGACTTGTAAGCTTCACAAATCACAATCAATTATGATAAACATGTATTAGTTGGCATGAGATGTCGTGTATCATAATTGAACATTTATTTTCCTTTTATAAGAACACATGTTTCTTTTTCCATTCTTAAAGACAGAAAATCATGAAATATTTTCGGACGCCAGTAGTAATTATATATTCACGAGATTAATTATCATTTACATACTTTTTAACTTATAAAATCAAACAAGTAGTTAATTTCAGAGTGTGTTATACCTCCATAGTTATAGATTTATAGTATAACAGTTTCACACATATACTTAAATACATGAATCACCCCCGTTTTTTGATGGCCGTGTATTATGTATATATGTGTGAGTCCTATGGACAAAAGTGAAATTGCACTAATTTTAACGTTATTTTACTGGTTTCATGAAAATAATTATGTGGTGACTTTAATACCCGAAAGACAAGGGGTACATGCACCAAATCGGCCTTTATCCCGAGTGTTGAGTGTTATGTGCCTTATGTCTAAGGTTTGCTGCAAGACTATTACCAAGCCAATGGTCTCACTGGAAGCAGTCCCTCTATTCTTACGGGGTAGAGGTAAGACTGTTCACATCTTACTATCGTCAAACCATACCTTAGCTTTGTTATTGGTGAAACTTACTGAGGGTTATGATGACTTAAATACGTGAATTTTTGGTTGCATATATGTTTTTACTCCTATAATCCCTAAATATTTTGATTATATCTTTGGTTTGTACTCCGGATTGTTTTTTGCTAGTTCCTTGATAGCTCGTTTATGAATAAAGTTTGTTTGGCCGTTCAAATTTTTTTTTTAATTATATAACCGAGAGATACACACATCTATATATGATACGATGTCTCTGTCACATTGCTTAAGTCAGTATTAATAGAAGAGACTAAAGAGTATGATATATAAGTGGATAGTCGACTCTTAAGCTCGTGTACTAAATATGTAATTTATTGTCTAACCTATGTATTAGGTATAGCACAAACAAAAGAAAAAAAAATGATTGTTTTAGCAATTTTATTTAAATTCAACATTGGAAAGATATGAAACTTTTAACTACATTTTTGTAAAAGTATGTACATTTTAACTTTTTATTACTTAAGGCAAAAAGAAGAATATACAAAATTTGATATAAAAGAAACACAGTTAAAATCAATGAAGTTAGCGTGTTCAAAAAGCTACAAGTGGGTATTTATTTAATTTCGTGCTATATAACAAACAAATGATATGATTGAAAAGACGACATAAATTTATAAAATATTATATTTTTATATTTCATGTCCTTGTGTGGATGAATCTCTTTGTTGTCCAACAAAAAATCCACAACTCAAGATTTGATTTAACCTTTTGGCTTTATTATGACAAACATTTCTATAAGAGCACCTTCTACGTAACTACTAGACGTGTCAATAGGGGCCGGCCGTCTTTTGTGCTGAAGAGAGTGATGGGCGAAGTTTGTGAACACGTGCCCCGCTTGTGAAGAGTTACGAGAGGATGAAGGAATTCGTTGATTTTCGTTCGGGCAGGAAGGGTAAACAACAACATTGCAAGTATGTTGTTGTCCATCCATTTGAGATGGTCTAAATGAGTAAATGTATAGTGTTTATATTGAGTAAAACTCAACACATCCATTACCTCTCTAAAATTATTCACTTTTCTTTTTAGCTTTCTCTTTTTTGCATTCCCTTACACTTCTAATTCTTTAACAGGAGTGCATGTACGGTATACCAATACCAATACCTGCTTACATTTTAAATAAAAGTACAATCAATCATATGATAAAACGAAAATCCATAAGTATAACATGAACAAATCAAAGTAAAAAAAATCAAACTATGTTATGAAAATGAGAACACTCGTATTCTATGAAGGTAGAATCAAGTACAACAATTACATAAAAACTTTAAATCGATACTCAACCTTAGATCCATAGAAGAAGTCGAGATCTTTCAATCAATCAAACCCTCAAGTGGGAGTGGAGTGAGACTGAGAACAATAGGTTTAGATTGTAGCAAATTTAATTAGATAGAATAGTGAAGTCATGACTCGAGGACAGTATGAACTAGTAAAGTCAATCTTAGGTCAATAGAATAGTGAAATTGATATCTTTTAAGTATGTTGCTTTGACATTTATTATCCTAAGATATTATGATGCTTTTTTTAACAACGATATTATGATGCTTTTTTTAACGACGATATTATGATGCTTTTTTATGACGATATTATGATGCTATACAAAAAAAAGTAGCAACTAAAACATTACTTCTTATGTTAATGTTATGGAAATGTGGCAAGTGAAAGAAAAATGTAAAGACTACCATTAAAGCAATCAAGCAAGACTTACTATATCTATGTGAATTATGTGTGTTATCTCTATGATAGAATTATTCCATTATTGCTTAATTGGTTGACCTCTAAAGAGATTCAAACCAAATGATTCAATTAAAGGCATTAATAAGACATAAGAACAAATAACTAATGATATAAAATGATAAAAGTTATATCAGTTTTAGACATAAGAGAAAATAACTAATGACATAAAAGTTATATCAAGTTTTCCTTCAAAAGAGAGCTTTATACCTTTTTTTTATACAGTCAACGAATCAATTTCCGAGCACTCTCGGGCACCCTTTTGGCGAATCAGGTACTCGAGAGTACCCGGGCCACCAATTCCCAGAAAAACCCGACCACTCACCCGCCCGAAGGCACGACAGTGAAATAATCGGTAAAACCGGTCGGGATCAGGACTCGAACCCAAGCCAATGGTCGGGTCATCCCTCATTTCCCCTCCACCAATGTCCTCCAAATGTAGCCAGTGAGAATTGAACCCAAGCCTCTCATATGAAACTTTAAGCCTTCAACTAACTGGGCTAGTAAGTGTTGGACAAAAGAGAGCTTTATACTACAATACTACAATTCAACTTCTCATAATAGAGTTGACATTTATTATACTTGGATATTATGATGCTTAAAAAACGAAAAAAACACCAAAGTAGCAACTAAAACATTACTTCTTATGCGAATGTTATGGAAATGTAGTTAAAATTTTAACTATAAGTTTAATATTTATTTCTGATATAAATTAAAATAAATAACAAAATATTTCAGCATCATTATCATACCAAAATATTTCAGCATCATTATCATACTTAAGGGCTGTTTAGTTGGGTCTGAATGCCCCTGGTCAGACACAGATCGTCTGATTCGGTTAGAGGAGGAGAAGAGGGGTTGTTTGGTTGGGCCGACTCTGAACGAAAAATGGTTTGACTGAAGCTCTGAATGGGTCAGCGTTGGAGGCGAGTCTGACTGGATACAGACGTGAACAACCCTGCTCTTCCTCTCCTCCACCCGCCGCCACTCTTCCCCACCCACCCTCCTCAATCCTTGTCACCCTCCTCCACTCCTCTCCTTCTGCTCCGACAACCGCCGCCACCCAAGTGTGTTTGTGTGTGTTTAAGAAAAAGAAAGAAAGGGAAACATGGAGGAACATAGGTGTGTTTGTGTTTGTGTGGGTTAAAGAAAAAGAAAGAAAAGCAATAGGGGAGAGAGTAGAGGGGTGTGTGTGTGTTTGTGTGGGTTAAAGAGAAAGGGGGTGTGTAGTAAGGTGTTTGATTTTTTTTATTAACCATTCAGATGTCCATCCAAACATCACTTAATGATTCAGCACTTAACCATTCATAACCTCTTAACCATTTAGACCTCTTAACGGGTCAGCACTTACTCATTCAGAAGTTGGTAAACGGCCTCTTAGTAAATTCTACTAATAAAAGCTAAGATAGGGTTTAAGGAGGATAAAATAGACAATCTCACTTTTACCCTATAGGAATAGAGAGATTGCTTCTAGTGAGAACCCCGCCCCCTCACCTCAATAGTAATTTTACATCAAGCCTTAGACATAAGACACATAACACTCCCTTTATCTTTTGGCTATCAATGCCACCACATAATCTATGATTAGACAACAAGACCAACATAAGGGTCAAGTTATTACCAAGAACACTCTCAAACAACTTAGATCATCAACTGAATGTCCTAATAAAATCTCTCAAAACCTTGACAAACAAAAATTCATGATCCATATGAAGAAACACAATACAAATCATAAGTACCTTTAATTGAACCATGAACAGAACCTAGACAGTTTATCTAGAAGATGAGACAAAAATCAAAAAATGACTTAATTGTAATCCTTTTTTTATCAAAGAAACATTAACCAATTGTGATTTTGAATCAGCAAAAACAGTTTAACAATATATTTGAAATTTTTTCGTTAAAAACATTTCAAATATGTTTTGTTCTAACAAGAACACACGTATGAATCAATTATCAACCAAAAACCAACAAGTGATTCTGGAAACCTTGAGAGAGAACATTGACTTTAAAAAAAACTTGGATTTAAAATTGTTTAAGAAAATGTTTAAAAAGTTATAGATCTCTCAAAAGAAACTTGGATTTGAAAAAAATTCCATTTTTGAAAAATCACCTTTACGATGACGTGCGACCAACTTATTATCCATATAAACAACCAGCATAACAATCACGAAATCATTCTTGTTCCTTAACTAGAAACAAATGACAAAAAAACCTGAAAACCAATTACAAAGAAATCAAGAAACTAAACTGACTCAAACATCTGTCTACAGAACACGAAATCTCTTAAACGTTTAACACCACTGACTTATCACAACATAAAGAAGCCAATATTAAATGAGAGACTCACGGATGAACAAGATCAGAGAGAATCTGACTCACAAACGAATGATCTAACTATGAAACCCAAGAGAGAATATTATGGAAATCTCTAGAAAATAAAAGAGACACTAAAGATTATCCTTCTTTATAACCAAAACTAGATCTACGCATTAACATCAACAATGGCCATCAACTAGAAGGACAAAAACATTAGAACAAATCTTAGACTTAGATGACCAAGAGAGAGCTACCAAACGAGAGATAAAAAACATACTAAAATTTTACTAAATCAGACCAAAAACGTTTACAACCCAAAACAAAATACAAAGAATCTCAAATATTCAAACTCTCAATAACTCTCACAAATCAAACAAGATCAACTATCTAAACCCACTAGGATTATAACTCAACCCAGAAACACACGATTACTGGACAAAACCCTAGATTTAGATGACTAAAAGAGAGCTACCAAACGAGAGACTCAATAAACAAACTATCTCGACCACTACTAACAAAGAACCTGATATACCGAGTAACATGGCTACTCGATGAGAGGGACATATTGTATAATTGATGATGAGACACAAGAAACTCTCAACCAGAGAGAAAGAAACATACTTGAATAATATAGAGATAAAGTCTCGAGGAAAGGTGCTGATGATATCGGAATTAAGAGAATGAGTTGTTGTTAGCTTTTGATACTCGATATTATTATGCTGCTGCGACGGCGAAGACTCTAGTGCCCTTTTTATATAGAAGCCACATAAGGCGATGTAGAGATTATATCTGGCCTGGCCCGTAGAGATTATATTTGGGCTAGGCCAGCTACCAGACCAGCACTATAACAACTTCAACAACTACAAAATATCACCAAGCCCATCTACAAACTTCTATCAGCCCATCTATCCATCATCAGGCCCAACAACTATCCAGTCCAGAATGTCTAAGCTCAGTCCAACGATAGTTCAACCTACACAAATAGTTATGCAACATGATAAAATACAATATAAAATACACAGTATATTATATCAAGTAATAAAATTGATTTGGAGATCTTATTATTTCAACATCAAGAGTCTGCATTTAAGCTTTTTAGGACACTTGTTACATTCTGAGCCACATTTAAGACTTTTAAGGACTCTTCAGTCAAGCTATTATGATGTAAAAATCATTCACTGCAGACGGGTGTTGTATTTGACCAATGTAGATTCAGAAGTATGACTTTGTCAAACATGAAAGTCAACTCGACCTCGATTCTGTTAGTGAGTGTTCACGACTTTATCGTTATAAACGTAGTTAAGATTTACAACGAGACCGAAAATGTTACGGAGCCATAGTTCAGGAGAGAATGGGTATTTGGTCCGAGAAACATGTTCCAACATGTTTTGTATTTTAATGAACTTTCTCTAAAGTTAACGTTTTAACTTTTTTATTACAAAATATATAAATCATAGATGTCATAATTCATACGTCATTTAGTAAAACCTATCGAAAATAAAAACATCTTATTGTTTTTCTGAATTATTTAAAACTTAAAAAGGGCAAGTTCCTGTTAGGTTCCATTAATCCCCACCAAACCTTTCATAAATAATGGAAGTTCAGAGCTTAAGTTACAGGAGATTCCATCATTTATTAGAAATAATAGATCCCAATGTTAAATCAACCGTTTTAACTAGTCTACTGCGCACATGGTCGCATATAATGGTACAACTAAACCTGCACAAGTTACAACTAGTATACCCTACACATTTACTAATAAACAAGTTTCTTTTAACAGTGGGTACCTTTTAAAGGGAAGTGACAAAATTCCGTTCATACCATGCTAACAGTGGGTACTTGTCTCCTTGATATCGGATCTGTAAAAGTTTGAAATGAGCCAAGCTTAAACCAGCTCTAGCCCGAGCCTTATATCCAGAAACCGTTTAGGCTTACAAGTCTGAGTATGATTGTAAACATTTTAGAATTTTAGTGGATTAGTAACCTGTCTACATCCTTCAGCTAATTTATAAGGTGGTTACTTGTTAATATTTAGTATTGATAGTGACAAACTTGGTAGTAGGAGTGAATTCATACACGTTGCTTTTGTTAACAAAAGATTACTTGTTTTAGGTATGCACATGTGAGTGTTGGTGTTACTGATAAGAGAAGGTTGCTTTAGCCTGCTTTAGATATTTTCTTAAAATTATTGTTACATAGAGATGAAAACCCGAGGCATGTAATATGCAAATGCTAGTAAAATTATTGGGAAAACAAAGCTTTTAAGAAAAAACTTAGAAAAAATGTACCCTTCCTCATCAAAATGCTTAACCTTAATCATACATCTCCATGAAATTCTATGTTCAGCCATCTCCCCAAATAGGTGCAAGTTTGGCCTTACCTAATCAGCTCATTCCAAGTCATATTGGGCTGTTTTTACTCAGCATTACGGCGACTAATCCTTAAACCTTTGCTATCTAAAGTTGCTCATCACTCATTCACACCCGCATTCAATCTCTATGACTAACACAACATCCTCAATGAAAAACAAGTACCACCAAACTACCCCCATAATTGACTTTGACAACTCGTCCAACACTACATAAAAAAGAATCGAACATGTGGACCCTTGGGGAGCATGCCATAAGGAGTGTTTAGACTCATCAAACTCAACTGGTGCTTGTTTGCCGTAAGGTGTGTTTAGACTCATTTAGCATGCAGTACATTGTAGAGAGCTCATGGAGTTCAAATACCGACACGATTTGGTTAGGGACGTTCTTTTTGACATATTCAGTCAAGCTGGGTTTTCTGCTAAGAAAGAGGCACCAATTAATTTTTTTGACTAATCCATTGGAAGTAAGATCAACACTTAGACCACCTTACATTTTGTTTTTTGGATGGATAGGAGGGAAACACGCATGTGTAGTTCTAATGGGGTTTTCTCCTTTGGTGGGCTTGGGGAGTAGTGCTTTCATGATGCGCCAAACTCCTTTAAATGCTACTTCGGACAAAGTGACTAAACACAAGCAACCTTGTCTTGAAAACCAACACGTATTTATACCATTTGCTTTTGATACTTTTGGTTTCCTTGCGTCAATGTCCGCGGAGTTACTTAGCAGAGTCCAACGAGTCATGCATAGTTATGTTATAACCCAAGATCTATGAATATAGTTTTGAAAAGTCTTAGTTTTGCTATTAAAAAGGGTTAGCGACGCAACTTATAACCCTTTTGCCTTCTATTTCGGTGCATTTCTCTGCTCAATTTAAAAAAATAAAAAATCACTGAGAATATATTTGGGTCATACAACAACTACAATGTTGGGCTACATTAACTTCAAAACTCTATCACAAAGCCCAATATCATTACACCACAGTCCACTCCACACCCACTTAGTTATCTCACAGATAAAAAAATCAACCAACAATCTCCACCCCACTGTCCAAAACCTCCAATGGTCTCCACTACCGATCACCCTCGTCATCCTCTCCACCACCACAACTATATAAACAACATCTCTAACTTCATCCAATCCACTACCACATCCGTCTCCTCTATATTAACCCCTAATATTAATATTAATAATAATAATAATAATAATAATTCCCCAAACCTATCTTCTTCTGCTTCTTATCCACCCAAATTATTCCTCCCTCTTCCTCTCCCTATCTCCTCACAACCTATTTCTTTAACTGATTCTTCTCCGATTAATAATAATATTAATAATAATATGGACTCGGTTTCTTCTTCCACAAGTCAACCAGGTTCATCCGTTAGGAATATGTCGTCGGAGTCAGGGTTTCCGTCAACCGTTAGGGTTTCGAACCTGAGCTCTAGTGGTGGTCCGGCTTTTGTTGGTCAGGTGTTTAGTATGTGTGACCTTTCTGGTACTGGTCTCATGGCTGTTTCTACACAGTTTGATATTCCCTTCATCTCTAAAAGGTATTTTTTTTTAAATAAACTGATATATTTTAATGTTATGCTTGTTCTGAACTCGTAATCTAGCAATTGAATAAGATGTATTGGATAGGGTTTGAAATTTGTGTGTAGATAGATGAAGTTACATTACGTTACGCTCTGTGCTTGCTGATGGATATGTAATTATGTTGGGATTATTAGTATGAACAAAAGAGTTGATTGAAATAGTGTGATATTGCTTAATGTAACAAGTTTAACGTTCGTTTTAACTGTAACTTCATTGCTAGCTTGACAAAGGTGTTTGGATGATGAACAAAGGTGTTGATAGGAATAGTGTGATAGTGGATAATCGTGTACGTTTCTTTTGATAATAGGAATTAGTGAAAGACTAATTAGGACATAATGTTAAACCATTGAAGGTTAGTTAGGCTTTGGAACAGAGACTAGTGAAACATTGGATGCTAGGTGTTTGCTAGTATTAGATTTTGCACTAGCCACTGTTGATGAGATTGAAAGATGTGTTTGCACGGTTCGAGAATGTTGCTTGGGAAGTAATTTTTAATGTTTGGTAAATTGGATATAATAATGCGAACTGGCAGGCAATGTGTGAACTATTGGCGGATAATTATCTTTGCTAGCAATGTGATCCGTGACACTCCTATCGTTCTCTTTTGTTGCTATGGGCAAATCTCACTTTGATAGATAAGTAACTCCTTCCCCAAACTTTCATTTTTTCCGTTTCAAAACAATTTACAACATTCTAGTTGGGATAAAAATTAGTCAATAGGAGCATACGGAGTTGCTTTTTTGTGTAGTGTGGGATTGCCTTTGGCAACGTAAGTGAAAGTTAGGAGTGTCATTGGTCATATCGCCGTCCAGATTATTAAAAGCCAATTTGCCTTGATGTTTTAGTACTCAAGGGTCTATCTTAAAGTGTATATGCCTTTTTTCTTTAACTCAATTTCTAGAATCTTCTCCCCATTATATATCACATATTTCTAGGTGTTTCTTTTCACCCACAGAACACCGCAATGGCTTAAAAAGATGTTTCAAGCAGTAACAAAGAGTGAGAGGAATGGCCCCGTGTTCCAATTTTTCATTGATCTAGGAGATGCAGGTACAATTGTATGATTTCCTTATACAGTTTTCTGGTTAAGTTTGGCCTATAGATATTGCATTTTTGTCGTTATAATTGTTTGTTACACGCCTCAATAAACTTGTTACATGATGGAGAATAATCTCATTTCTATTTACCTTTTGTTTCAGTTTCTTATGTTAAGCGATTGAGTATTCCTAGTGGGGTTGTTGGTGCCTGTCGTCTTGATTTAGCATACGAACATTTCAAGGCATGCCTATTAACTTTACAACATTATTCATTTGAATTTGATGGAATTCCTTTGTATTTAATTAATTTTCTTAATATGTACAGGAAAAGCCTCACTTGTTTCAGTTCATTCCAAATGAGAGACAGGTCAAAGAAGCCAACAAAATTCTCAAAAGTGCATCACAAAACAATCGGAAAAAGAAAGTTGAAGGGGTTCCAGTTTTCAGTGCACAGAATCTAGACATTGCAATAGCCACTGCCGATGGGATCAAGTGGTATAAATTCATTTTTTAACTCAATGCATGTCATTTTTATGTTATTTCTATTATCGATAACGTGTTTAACCATGCATTTGTTTTTCATCACTCATTTTCTTGTTTCTATGCATCTTTGAATGTGTTATTGTTGTTAGGTATACTCCTTATTTCTTCAATAAAAGCATGCTAGACGACATTCTTGAGGATTCAGTTGATCAACATTTTAACTCCCTGATTCAAACGCGACACTTGCAAAGACGCCGAGATATTATAGATGACAATATAGCTTCAGATCTATTGGATGACAATACAGATAATGTGTGGGAACCTCCAGAGGTACAGCCATATTATTTAAAAGCATAGTTTACTTAATTTAATAAATAGATGACAAAACAGCACCTAAAAGATTGTCAATTACTGGTATCTAATACATGCTGGTACATTACTTGTTAATTTTTTGTACTTGTATTGATAACTTATATGGGTTTTGGAAGATTTTTATTTGATGTATATTTGTTTTTTTGACAGGTTCAGGAGGTTATGGATGAAATTGGCCCTCCTTCTATACCATTGAGTATAATTACAAAGGCTGCAGAGATACAACTTTTGTATACGGTTGATAAAGTACTTCTTGGAAACAGGTGGTTGAGGAAAGCCACTGGAATTCAACCCAAATTTCCCTATGTGGTTGACTCATTTGAGAAAAGGTACCTTGTGTTATATTCTGTAGTGCATTATTATGGGATAATTTGTGTTTTTCTTTTTCTATATGCTTTAGTGCTACTACTGTTTCCCCCAGAAGAAAGTGATTATGTAATTTTCAGTAACTGGAGTCAGATAATAAGCTTTAATGAAACAGACTAATTACATAGGAGATAGGTTTTGGTTATGTTACAGAAATCAACTCAATGGTTTGTTGGAGAAAATAACAAAACAGTAGCAAAAGATGCTCATTAGTTTTCACTTGAGGTAGATAGCTTTTTGAGCGGCGCTCGCTATTATGTTTATTGATAGTAAAAAGTGAGCATGCTAATCTTTACTCCATTAGCCCCTACGTATAGACATGATTAAGGAAAACCTCATAATTACTTAAAGAAAATCACTAAACAAAATACTAAGGACCACTGCCACCACCATTTACCACATAACAAACCCTTCTCTTCCTCACCAGACTCTAAACATTTAATAATCGCCTCCTGTCCCGACCCTCCCCTCACTCATCCTCGTTTTACCTCATCCCTCTGCTTCCCATTTGGACTTTAGTTATTACCGGTTTAGAACACATATGGTGATAAAACGGTTCACTTAATCAAGAAAAAGTTCAATTGTGAAGATCCAGGCGTGGTTAATTGTTTGGTCAATCGTAATCTGCAACTTTTGAGTAGCATTAGGTTGAAAGAATTATTAGGTACTAATGTGGTGATGTATGAACAACCTCTTCCCAAGTTTGGTATTCATGTGCCTTGCACATGTCATGGCTTATCATTGTTTGTGGCTAATGTACTATTAATGTAGAAAGGCCAAATTTTGTAAGTTTCATGAAACCCAAAGGATTATAAATGTAATTGACTCTTTAAGAAATTAGTACGTGAACGATCAAGGACACTCTTGTGATAAGATAGACACAGATTGTGAAGGTTAGTAGTTATTTAAAAATGCATACCACCTCCTAAAAGTAATGATATTGTTTTTGTAATCTTAAGCATATGGGTTTACTGATATATTTCATAAAACATATAAAATATAAACAGAGTGTGTTTTCAGGTCGGCCCAACCCAGTATGTTACAACTTTTGACCATTCTAGAAAGCCCGTTTTGACCAATTACACAATTCACCACTCTTGGTTCCTTTACAAGGTATCACTGTTTGATTACCTCATGTTTGTATTGTTGCAGGAGTGCAGTTTCTTTGCAAAAGGCATCCATGCTACCCCATGCTGCCTCGGATTCCAAGTCAGACTCTGAAGACAAACAGCTCCATCACTATAATCCATCAAAACACGAGTCTCAGGGTGAAAATAAACATAAACCGGATTTCCATTACCCCTTTGGAGAATGGTTCACTAATCCATGGTTGAAACCACTTCACCCTCATCATGACCTACCTCACAACAGGTGACTACCAAAAATACTTGTATGGGAGGGTCTGGTAATGGGTCAAAACCACTTCGGGTTGAAAGTCACTTTTAGTAAGTTCTTAGCGGGTCAGGTTTAGTTGGGTTGATGAGCAAACACTCTTTAGCCCCTTTTATATCAATTTTATTACAAGTAACTAACTTGCTAAATGCTAATTATAGTTACAAAAAGAAACTCTTTTGTGTTATTAAAATAATAATAATTTGAATCTTTAAATAGAAACTATTTTGGATTTAGAAAAGACTTTGGTTGAATGTTAATACGTTTGGCATGCGTTTCTTTCAACGTTTTATTTTTGTTTTTAGTTTTTATTTTTTATTTTTTTTATCTACTCTCATTTATAACTATTAATATTTATCTCTATATTTCTTACAGAGAAGGAAGCAGCGATAAAGAATGCTTGGAAAAAGACCTCAACCCGAACCCATTTCTTCCAAAGATTACCATGGTTGGTGTGGCAACAAGTGAGGCTGGGCCAATGAACAAGGCGACACTGAAAAAGACCATGGATGATCTAACAAAAGAACTAGAAAACACAGATCATGGAACCACGTTCAACACTATTAGTGAATATAAATATGAGGACGAAAGGGACCCGCTTTTCGTGGCAAATGTAGGCGATTATTATTCGGGATTTTCAAAAGCGAGTTCAGGTAAATTGGTTCGCCCTAGATCAAAAAGAAGCTAAGGGTTTAAAATTGTTTATCTACAGGAACTAAATTTGTTTTTGATAATTAGTCGACAAGTAAATGAATTTGGTATGTTCAACTGTTGAACTACAAGTAAATGTATGTGGTTGCTGACTATTGAGGGTCAAAATGTTGACATTTTACCAATTCGTTGAGAGGCTTGACTTTCATGAGTTTCGTTCAAAAATGTGCTCGCGATGAGGGCAGCCAAATAATTATTGAAGGCCAAGTTGTACCATAGACGATCAAATTCAAGTATCGAGGGTCGTTAGGTTTGTCCAACTGGAGGGCCGGTACCAATGTCCTGAAATCCGGACGGATCATCAAAATGGTTAGCCGTTGAATTGTGTTTTAGAGTGATATATTAGGGTAGGATAACATAATTGTCCAAGGCATATGACTATTATTAATAAATAGATGTATCGTTCGTCTACTAAAATAAGTGACAAACATTAAATAAAGAGGATGTGATGTAAACCGTATTGATTAATGTCCAAAGAAATATGAACCAAGCAACTTTGATTAGATTTTGTTAGTTAAGAAGGCAATATCTTGAAAACTTGAACAAATGGGATCCCACTCACTCACTTGCTTGAATGCCAAACCCATGATCTCTTATCTTCTCTACGTATTAAAATCAAATTTGAACTCCTTAACATACCTTTTTTGAATTTAAAAAAAACCTACATACTTAGTCTTTTTAAATTAAGAATACTAATTTTCTAAAAAATAAAATTAGTTAAAAGACGATGATAACAACTACAACAATCGTTCCTAGTAAATCTCATTCATAGCCAAGCTATTAGTAGGGTCTTAGGAAGGTGAAATGTAGACAAGTTTTAGATATATCCCAAGGGATAAAAATGCCGCTTCCAGTGAAAGTCCGAAGCCATATACATACAACAAACTCACTAAAACATACATAAGCACACAACTACTTAAAAGGGTATAAAATATAGTGCTTTAAAAACTCACTAAAACATACATAGGCACACAACTACTTAAAAGGGTATAAAACATAGTGCTTTAAAAATATTCTTAGGTAGTGTTCGTTTTACAAGAATGAAAGGTAATTGGAATTGGAAATGGAATTTGAATTGGATTTTGAAGAATCCCTTAAAATTCCATAATGTGTTTGGTTGATATAATCATCAATGGAATTGGAATGGAAAATATGTAAAATGACATAACTACCCTTTAAAACTATTAAATTGACATGAATTTCTACATATTTGATAACATTCCCTCCCACCTTTGAAAGATTTTAAATCCCAAGAATTGAAGGATTTCAAATGATTTTAATTTAATTCCAATCCTTTCTTTTATTGAAACGAACATGATATGGATTATGGAATAGAATCAAATTCCAATTCTTTTCGAATTCCATTCCATTCATGTGAAACAAACACTATCTTAGCTACCAAACAGACAATTGGTGAAACATATATTATGGACAAATAACAAATCGTAATTCGTAAAGCACACAAACAAGCAATATCATTTTAGATCATGTTTCTTTTAATTAAACAACATCGCAAACAAGGCTGACTAGGTATCGACCAATATTAATGCAATAAACTTTTCTGACGATATAAATAATACAAATTTACATGAAAAGGTGTAAGCAAATAAGACTAGTGTTTCAAATAAATATCTTGCAAGCAATTCAATGCTATAAAACAAAAAACGATTTTTTGTTTTTTTTAAGAAACTTCAATCGGTCATTTCTTTTGATGAAAATCAACAAAGACTTCTTCAAAACTCTAATAGGTATCTCCGTCATCTGTTTACCAATAATGTACATAGGCATTTACTAAATCCAAAACGGGTCAAGATTCATATATGATTAAGTCTAGGAACTTCACTTGTTTAAAAGGTTTACCTATACATCTAACATTTACAAACACAAGTGATTTGATTAAACTAGTAAAAGTTTGATGAATTATTAAGTGAAGTACGTGGACATGACATCCTTGATTGGTCTAAACACGTTAGTGATATTTGAGGTATGATATTCCTTATGAACGTAACATCTCTCCTGTCCACAATAGATATGGATTTATCTAGGGTGTCACATAATCTAGTGGGTGATATTTTACGCTCTTCAAAAGTGGAGGAAGATGTATCGTATAATGGTATCATTCTCCACGACCTCCTCCCCTAGCTCAAGAAAATTTGACACGTGAATAAATTCTACAAAGTTTATTTTAATTTTAAAAAAATCAGTCGCATTATCTTCCTCCCAGCAACTAACTTTACATGATAGTTTTTGCTCGAATTATAATCCTAATGATGGGTACCAAGAGACAATACGAATACAAAGATGTTATACAAACGAAAATAGAACAAGATGAAAAAAGAAAATAACTTTAATATACAACGAATTTTGATTACATTTTTTCCACCAACAAACCAGATAGTTTTAATCCTATTTATACATAACCAAAGGGCCTTTGGCCTACACAAGTGATGAAGGTTCAATCCACACGGTATACATAAAAGTTGTAATTTAGGAGTAGATTAGACTATCCGTTGTGGCCCGCGAGCAGCCTGTCGCGAGCCACAACTTTGAACACGTGTCTCGCGCGGTGCACAACAGCTCCACGTGATTGAGTCAGAGAGCGATGGGACGTGAGCCAGCTCGCGTCCGTTAGCGGGCTGGCTGATGTTTTAAATTTCAAAAATTAAATTCACCCACCAAATTAATTACCCCTTTATATTTATTTACCACATCTTCTTCTTCTTCTTCTTCACATACACATCTTCTTATTCTTCACATACTCAAACCCTAAAACCTTCAATTTTCAAACCAAACTTCATCATCATGGTGCAGTGGACTGAGAAGGAGGAGTTAGCACTCATGCTCGCGTACCAACAAGTCCACGGGGACGCTGCTTCATCAACGCGTGGCTATGGGGCTCGCAGCCCACAATGGCACCGGGTTTTGGTCGAGTTTGGTACCCTTGTAGGGGGTACCAACCGTACCAATGACTCCATCTTCCACAAGTTTGGAGACTTGAAATCGAAGTGTAGAAGCTTTGAAACCGCATACAAAGCGGTGAAGGATGATATGCCCGATGAAGCCGATGACGTGCTCGTTGCCTTCGCCAAAGTGGAGTATCTTCAGACGGTTGGCCATAACTTCAACCACGTTTCGACATGGAAAATGTTACGCTCGGGCCTACGTTAGGTTTTTTTTTATTTTAGTGTGATTTCCTTTTTTTAGTGTAATTTTTTTAATGTAATGTTTTTTTTTTTATTTTAGTGTAACTTTTGTTTTATTTTTAGTTTAGTGTTTGTTTTTATAAAAAAAAATTATGGTAAAAATTTAAATACATTTGGTAAAAAAAAAAAAACCTCACTCACCTTGACCCATAACACCCTCTAGTGAGCGACCGCCAGCCGCTATCCAGTGCCAAGTAAGCGTTAACGTGGCACAAAATTATTCGATAAATTCTTCACTCACCTCTACCCACAACAGATAGTCTTAGAGCACTCACAATAGAGATCCCATTCCTTTCCCCATACCCAAAATATAAGAAAATATTGACATTTTGTTGATTTTCATTCTCATATTAGAGTCCTCATCCCCATAACACCACCCCCTCCCCATTTTATATAGAAAACCCCTATTTGGGGTTTCATTATCACCCCTATCTAATATTTTAATGTGAATTTGAGTGGGAAGTGTATTATTTTTTTGATTATGAATATATAACGGGGAACCAGATGCGGATGGTTTTGAAAGAAATGTTCAAATTTATACAGATAAATGCGTATTTTTGTTAATTTGTCTTGATGGGGATGTGGGTTTTATTGTGAATGTGTGAGTTGTTGTTTTAAGAAAATACTACACAGAATGAAACAATGAAAATCATCGATGCACCAATTCATACTAGTATCTGCTAACCCTAAACGACACAACTTAAGTTTATAATACACTAGGTATGTCTCCGTGAGACACACGAGTCTAATAACTTAAATTTGTATAAACTTTAAAGATATAAGTAAGTGAGGTTGCATGCAAATTTTAAATAACTGATGTACATAAATTTTATTAGAATTAAGAAAATATACAAATAATTTATAAATATCTCCTTGTATATAACATTCGTTGTTTTATTTAGAACATTAAGTGATTTTCTTTTTATAGCCTGATATCATACTTTTCATAAGACAACAAGCATCCCTATTAAGTTATCAAATTCCAACGAATATTTTTTCAAACGATTATTTTCCAGAACCCTATATATACAAGACACATTTACACTTTTCACTCACAATTCACTCCAAATACAAAACTAATGCAAAAATATGGGTGGTGGTTATCTTAGTGAAGCAGCCGAGCCTTCAAACCTCAGGATATATTTTCATCAACGTTCAAACCGTGTTCCGTCAAATTCTCGATCTCAACTAGTGTACACTCCTCCTTATCCAGTGTTACTCACATCACTGGCTGGCAAATAATAAAAATAAGAGTGACGCATTCGGATTCCGACTCTGACGGTGCAGGGGTTGATGATTAGTTTAATTATGTAGTTCGTTTAACATTGTCATTAAGTATCTAGTTTCTTTAATTATTTACTCTTTGTAATATTTATAATTTTAATTTTAGGTTATTATACCGGACAGTTTGAACGAGTCCTACAATGCTACATGTTTGGTTTGCCCCGTCCGCTTGTTTTGGAGTTTGGACCTCCATTCAGACTTCCCATTGTGGAAGTTCTTATGCTAAGTTTATCTTGTTCAACTTAGCCATATCCATGGTTGCAAAAGTCGCTAGGCGCCCCTAGTCGGAGTCGGGAGTACTCGGGGAGTTGTCGGCCTAGTCGGAGAGTACTCGGGGAGTACTCGGCCTAGGCATAGAGTAATCGGTACTCGGCAACCTACCTTGTAGCGATTACTCGGGGAATACTCGGCCTTCGAGACCTTGTTTTACAACAGAGGCCATATCTGAGGTAGACCTAAGCCACCACCGATAGTTTTAGTATGATTCTCTTTTTTATGTGTAATATACACAGAGGAGCGACTCTAAATCATCATAAGCATTCGAAAAATAACCCTAGCACTCACATTTGATCCCTCATAATTTTGTGAGAAAAAACCCCATATCTTTTTATGGAGTTGTGAAGGTAAAAAATAGGAACCTACTATTTATCGGTATATTTGAGGATATTTGGGAATATTTTAGGGAAAACAGTTTTCGTGTATTTATTTTTTAGTATTTGTTGAAAGTGGTTGTGAGTGAGTAAGAGAGAAACTACAATGATTTTTAGTATAATATGTGGTTGTGAATGGTTGTAAGTAAATCGGGGATGAGAAACCTATCGTGAATGCTCTAAGTTAACCAAATAAAAGCATTAAAAAATTTAATTGGATTCTGTTTTACAACACAACCTCCTACTTAAGAACCAGAGTTTGGCTGTCGAGTTGCACACTTCACCTTACAACCAACAACATAAGACGATTGTTGGCTGATTCATACAAAGTTAATAAGGTCCCACTGTTGACTTTTGATTAAAAGTCAACTACAATTGCACATAAGGTTCCACCATATAATCCACCATATCCCAGACCCCATCTTTTTCATTGTACACAATATTATTTTTTATTCATCTTTTCATTAGTCAGCGCCGGCTCAATAGCTGCCTGAATTCCTCCGCCATATCCATCATCTGGCTTTAATTAGCTTTATAAATTATAAGTCAAACTACTTTACATATTTGTATCATAGAAATTAATATACTAGATGAACGACGACGACGGATGGGATTTGGATGCTGTGGTTAGGAGCTGTGCTAACATCTCTTCTGCTGCTGCTGCAGCTGAAAATATTACGCCAGCCATGGATATTGTACACGAGGATGACCGCGGTGCTGCAGTCGCGGCCTGCAGCACTGCTGTCACCTCGATTTCTTTCCATGATGGACCACCTGCTCGTGAACAGCCGTCGACCCACACTAATATTATTTCATTTTCCATGCAACCTGTGGATTCTGAGCTTCATGCTAGGAAAAGGTAATATTGGTTACTATATGATACTCCCTCCGTCCCAATTTAAATTTCCCAGTTTAAAAAACACACATTTTAAGAAACCTTTTGTTTGTATTTGGTAAAATGACAATAATATCCTCAAAAGTGATGATTGTGTTTTGTCTTTTACGGGCAAAACTGGAAATTACATTTAAAATTTTTAAACGGATCTTGAACGAGAAACCTGGTAGCGCGGACTCAATATATACATATAAAATTTTTCAACAATTTGACAATATGAGTGGTATAAATCTTAGTTAACACTCTCAAATTGATTAATGTTACTTAATATTAATATTAATTTACCTGATTAGAATAGGAATATATGATTTTTTAAATATATATATAAATGTGTAATTTATAAATACTTTTGTTGGTATGGATGCATGTTATGGTTGAAGGAAAAGTAGAAATAATAAAGGGTAGTTGAGATGAGAGAAGAGGAATTGAACAATGACGGATGGGCATGGAGGAAATATGGTCAAAAGCCAATCAAAGGCTCCCCTTATCCAAGGTTTGTTTATTCATTTGCCTAAAATGTTCAAAAGCTTTAGTGAAATTATAAGATTTTGTAAATTTTTTTTATTTGTGTATCGTAAGAGATAATATCATTTTGTTTGATTATTAGAATACACATATAGAGGAAAGATCCGGTACAAATAGCTTTTTTGGTAAGAACTGTGAGAATCAAAGGAGGGTATTTTTTTTTAATTTTTTTTTAAAAATTTTTTTTTCCACATATTGTTAAACATGTATTATAGTATTGAAAACTAAAAAAAAAATAAAAAAAAAAAAAATTTGGTGTAGAGTAATTACGTGTAGAGTAATTACATAATTACTCTAGTGTAAACTAATGTATTTACCTTAATGACGTAATTACACTAAAAAAAATTTTTTAAAAATTTTTTTTTTTGTATTATTCATCTAGAAAGAATGTTTAAGCACATGGGAAAAAAAAATTCTAAAAAAAAAAATAAATTTTTTTTACCCCTTTGATTCTCACAGTTCTTACAAAAAAAACTATATGTATTTGATCTTTACTCTACACATATATACGTACATACATATTAAGGTTTGATAATTATAATATGTATATATTAACGACTAGATTATACCCCGGGAACGTCCCGGGGTTGAGAAATCTAATATGACATATTAATTTTACGTATGAAATAAAATGATTCGCTTTACAGTTACATGCAAGAAAACTTCGGGTACCACATAACCTAAAACAATTAAAAATGTATCTCCAATGTTAAGGCCTAACCTTATACAATGTATAGCTCTAATATTAATATCTAACCTAAAACAATGTATAACTCTGAACAAAACCCCACGAAAAAATAGTCGTTTTTTTCTCCGTTTTTTATATATACCACTATGGTACTCGTTGGAAAGATAATAAAACGTTCGTTAATTTGATGTAATTTTTTTCTTTAAAAAATCTCTTATATAAAAGATATTAACGTTTAAAAGTTATGAAGGAAACATAAGAGAGAAAAATCCAATTTTATTTTTAAATTTTTTTTTCCTAAAATATCTCAATGCCACATGGGATGACACATGGCACACTCAATGAGAAGAATGTCTCTTTGAGTGCCATGTCATTAAAATGGCTTTGGTTTATTATATGTATAGATAGATGTAAGAGTTTCAAATGAGTTGTCTTCAAAAGTTTGACAAATTTGATCCGATATAAATTCAAAAAGTTTATATGAATTGAACTCGACCCTTGTACTCCCGTGTTGACTCGAATAGAATCTCCTTAAACCAACATTTTTTCTTGTGTCTTACTACTTTAGTTATAAATTTACACCCAAAAATATAGATGTTTATAAGATAATTTTGATTATGCTACAAAATTCGATAGCAACTTCTATTTTAACTATTAAGTTTTAACAGTTTTACGTCATAATTTTAACTTTGACATAAAACACCCTTTAAAAGATTCTAAAATAAATTGGCCAACACAAAAACCCGTCATGTTTACTTGAGATCCATGCTTTTAACGAAACTCTTTTTGCGGTTTCGATCCAAACAAATACGATTATGTTTATGCTAAATATATAGAACTCATGGCTTTACTTTACATTCGTTTCGTGTTGAAAATTCTAACTCCCCACAATCGCATGATTGAAAAATCCATGAAAAGTTGATTCATATTTTAATAGAACTGCTTATGCTTAGAATATATATATATATTTTTTTGTTTGAAAAATGTTTGGGAATTTAGAAATTATTACAGGTGTAGCACAACAAAAGACTGCTCAGCAAGGAGGCAAGTGGAGCGAAGCCTCATTAACACATCGAATTTTATTGTTTCGTACTCTGGTGACCATTTGCACCCGCGACCCACTCACCTCAGCACTCTCGCTGGAACCACCAGGAGCACTAGATTCAACACGATGGCCACCAGTTTGGTTGATCAACCACCATGCTCTTCTTCTTCTCCGGCGTCCACTTCTAGCATCTCTTCGGCAACATCATTGAAGGAAGATGAAACTGTAACGAACGATGAAGATATTAAAGAAGTCAATTTTTGGTGACCTGATGTTGGAATTTCAATACTTAGCATAATAACGTGGTCTAACGCTTTAACTTAATTAAATAGTAATACTAGTTTAGTTAAGGCGATAAAAAGGTACTGTAGATTAAAATAATCTCCAACTCTTTCTTTTAGTGTTTGTATAAAAAGTATTTTCATTTGGTTATATCAAACTGGAAATGGTACTATGGTAACATCACACTTATAATTGTCGTTAATAATCGACATTTTTAAAAGAAAAGTTAAAAGCTGTCTTTGTTTATGGTAAGCTAACACTTAGAGTAATGGGGAGGGTTATCTTGAGAACACTAAATATTATGAGAACGGTGATAACAAATGAAAAAAATAAATCAAAATCAATTTTTTTTAACACAAACCTCATTATAAAAAATACAACATAAAAAAAAGAGTTTTCATTTCAAATAATTCAATTTTTCTTGCAAAAGCACTCTAAAATTAACTTTTTACAGCTTAGATTCTCAAATGCTTAGGAAACTTTAGACAACACTATAGCTTAGTACGCATCTTAAAATATGTGTGGTCGGTAGCTAGATACTGCATATGGTCATGGACAAAAGTCGGGTATAGTGAGTACGGGGTACAAAAACCTAGAGAAAAGAGTCGGGAATCGTATCTTCCAATGGAGGCTGAGGCCTATATTTGTAGGTTGCTTTAGATGTTCCAAGTGAACCGCTTGCATGCAGGCGTGGTACGCGCAACTAGGTCTGTTGCGTCATCAATCATGTGTCAATCTCTAGTTCATGTTTATCCGTAGGATGTAGGCAGACCGTTTGTGGCTCCCTAGGCGGTCCGCGTGCTTTCTATTTAACTATGTTACAGTGTTATTCTCTCACCATTTTTTTCTTGTAATTTGATAGCTTTCTACTTCTATTATTTAATTTTGTTTGTAGTTTGTCGCTTGTATTGGAGTTTGCGGTCTATATAGAGATAGCCTTTATAGGATAGAGGTTCCTCATATCTCACCCTCTTTAGATCCTATTAATAACTTTACTATATGTGAGATTTATTTAGTTTCGTTGTTGTTTATTGTTCTCCTAATTCGCCTAATTCAAATTAACCCATACTTGATCTGAATTCAATGCAGTTTATTGAACTCTATTTAGTTGATATTCACATTCCATTTTAAACTCAAAATTCAAGAAAAAACATTTGAATGAGTAAAATGTGAATGACCCCGAAACCATTTTGGTCAGTGGCGGATCTTGGACCAAACACCTGGTAGGCTGGGCTCAATCTGAGCGAGCCGGACTCAATACCTATACGAATTTTCGAAAATTTACTGTAAAATTTACACTACGAAATGAAGAAAGAGACCGGGCCGAGGCTCGGTTTTCATACACTAAGATCCACCCTCGATTTTGGTTATTACCATAGCGTGTACAAATATAAAATAAGAGTTGGTTTTACTGCAATGACATTCGAGCGATGGATTTCCTTTAGAATGGTGACGGTCCATGTCACAAAGGTCGTTTACATCCGTCAGCGTGAATTTCATGGCCATTTACCGTTGGCTTTTGATGGTCATTTAAAAAAGTTACAGGTTATACAACAAAGTCGGGTTCAAATCGCATCACATATTCACACCAACTTAAAACGGTCAACAGGTCTGATCCATTTCCAAAACAACACCACACCACACCAAAACCTATTAACAAACACACCTCCATCAACACATCAACCAAGCTCCAAACCAAACCAAACCAAACAGATCACCAAACATGTTTCTACGTCGGTTCGCTAGGCCATCATCTTTAATGATGATGGCTAAAGTAAAGGAAACAACAGGGATCGTAGGTCTGGAAGTGGTCCCAAACGCAAGGGAGGTATTAATCGGTTTGTACAACAAAACCCTAACCGAGATCCAGCGAGTTCCTGAGGACGAAGGCTACCGTAAGGCCGTTGAGAGCTTCACGCGCCATCGATTGAAGGTGTGTGAAGAGGAACAGGATTGGGAGGTTATTGAGAAGCGGCTTGGTTGTGGTCAGGTTGAAGAGCTTATTGAAGAGGCCAATGATGAACTTAAACTTATTGATAAGATGGTTGGTAAGTGTTTGTTGTTGTTGTTGTGACTCTTGCTTGAATTTGTGTAATGTGTTTTTGATAAATTGTTTATGTGGAGATTAGGTTGTAAAAATCGTTAGGCGCTAGTCGGCCAGTGGGTTAGTGACTAAAGATTAATTGGGATTAATTGAGAATAGTCGGATTGGGATTTTTATATGTAATTTTCAATTTTATATACACACACATTTTTATAGGTATATATTTTAATTAGATAGGTTTTAACCCCTCCTCGACCCATTTTTTAAGTATACAGGATTAATTGCCGGAAACTACAGGCCACGAATCTTGCCTTTTTGGCCGGCCGACTAGGGCAGATTAAGCCGATGGACCAATTAACGAAAAATTACTCAGTGACCGGCTGACTAGCGATTAATCACTGACTAGTCCTGATTTTTACGACACGGATGATGGATGTTAGGGCAAAAGAAAGAGATGGATAAGGATTTATAAATGTAATAAGATAAGATGAAGGACTTCTACTTATGGAGTTAGGAATGGTTAATCTACGGCTACTTATTTAGTTACTGATTGTTATATTTGAATATTAAGTTTGGAAATCGAGTTAGAGCATAGTTAGTTAATTAATGCCAGTGATGCTTCAATGCTGGCTGCGACTCTGTAAGCTTTAGAATTTGAGCTGCCTTTAATGGCTACAGAGACTTGATTTTGGGACATTTTGAATCAATTGTTAAGTTAAATGTTCAGGTTGTGGTCATGACTCATGAGGGAGGAATTATGCTGGATCAAATGATTTAAAAGGTTTAATAACGTTACTGTAGAGTTTGATATCCCTTACTGCTATTGTCAATTTAGATGTTTCAGGAATTCAGGTTGTGGTCTTGAGGGAGAAAATGAGAAATTATGATAGATCAAATGTTCTCAAAGGTTGAATAATGTTAATGGAGTTTGATAGCATCGATTCCTGCTATTTCCAATTAGTTGCTATTTCGTACCTGTGATCATGTTAGGCTGTAGTTTTCCCCAATAGCCGTCAAGGACATTTTATCATGAACTTACAACATAATATATGGCTTCTTTCTTCTTTTATGAACTCAAACTCAATGACAAAATGATTGGTGCGCGTATTCCCACTCACTCTTGGTTGAATTTGTCTAATTTTATTTTGATAAACGTGTATAGACTATAGGGATTATGTTTTGATTGCAATTGATTGACGATGAATATTAGGTAAACAAGAAAGGAATTAGGATGTGTTTGATTGCTATTAAAATTATTAATCTAACAAGTTGAAGACCATCTACTTCCCAATTCAGCTCATGAAATTGAGGAATTTGTTACTCTGCGGCTACTGATTTATATCTTTTGAGTATTAAGTTTGGAAATCGAATTGGATCTCAATTACGTTAAAATGTCAATCGCTGATGCTTCAATGCTGGCTGTGAGCTTCAGAATTTGAGATGCCTTTGGCACATTTTAAATCAATTGTCAGTTTAGATGTTTCATGTCGTGGTGATGAGGGATAAATTATGAATTTATATAGATCAAATAATCTAAAAGGTTTAGTAATGTAATAATGTTACCATTGAGTTTAATATTGACTTTTGCTATTGTCAATTTAGATGTTTCAGGTTGTGGTCATGAGGGAGGAATCATGATAGATCAAATGTTGTAAAAGGTTTAATAATGTGTTACTGTGGAGTTTGATATCTGTTCCTGCTATTATCATTCTGTTGTCGTTTATCATACTTGTGATCATGTGGCTGTAGTTTTCACTAATAGCAGTCAAGGACAGTTTATCATGAATTTGAAACATAATATATAGCTTCTTTCTTCTTTTTATGAGCTTCCTTAAATTTTCTTATCTTCTCGATACAAGGGTTGAGGTCGGTGGTCAGTTTCGTGTGGATGTTGGCACTGCAAAATCAAACTAGGATCCTGTTTAGAGCTTTTCTAGTTCCTACCATCTTTTTATACACAAGATTATCATTGTTCAGTTATAATTTTGATATGGAGCTTTGTTGCAAATTTATATATATGAAATATGAAATTTCCGGTAAAGCTCTAATGCTCTGTATGCACTGTGTGAAACTACGGGTGATGTCATTAATCTTGTGAAGTTAACATATTTGCCCATCTTATGTTGGCAACAATGATTAGATATAAACAAATTAAGGTTAATTGCTAGTTTGATGTGCATTTTGTTTTTCATTGTGTAAAACTATAAAATATGGAGTATCTACAATTAATATTTAACTATTTAAGATTACATGGTTGTACGTACTCCGTCATGGCGTCATGAATGAGATTGATTGATGATTATGTTCAGGCTTAAACAGACTGATCACACTATATAATGATGCAAACAATGCAAAAATATTTGAAATGAGCCTTGTCCTGCAAATCAGTGCATGTCACCTGTTGGTTATATATATCCGTCATGAACGAGAGTGATGATCATGTTTATTCATAACAGACCGATCACATGATATCTTGTTGCAATTATTTCATGAATCTCTGAAATGTGACTTATACTGCAAATCAGTCCATATCACCATGTTTGATTATATAAACTGCATCATGAGTGAGATTATGAGATTGATGATTATGTTCATTCTTAAACAGACTGCAAATCAGTGCTGATTATATATACTTCATCATGCATGAGATTGATGATTATTTTCATTCTTAAAACAAACTGATCACACGTATATTTGATGAAATCATCTCCTGAATCTTTGAAATGGCCTTATACTGCAAATCAGTCCATATTTTTTTTGTCTAGTTATATATATTCATGTTCCTTTTTAGAAACGTAAAACCTTCGTGCATCTTGTTTAACGTTTACTGACATCTTTTCGTATCAATTTGTAGAGTGGGACCCATGGGGTGTACCCGATGACTATGAATGTGAAGTAGTCGAAAACGACGCTCCAGTTCCAAAACATGTGCCACTGCACCGGCCCGGTCCTCTTCCTGAGGAGTTCTACAAGACGTTGGAGGCTGTCATGAGTGGAAAATTGGATGCTTCCCAGAAGAAAGATGAGCCCGTGATCCCTTCAACTTCTCAATAAGCATGAGCCGTGGCGGTTCAGGTATTGGGCCCTGTTTCTTTATTTCGAGTGAAAGGTTTGTTCTATATATAGAAAGCTGAATCTTCACCTTTCTAAGAATTGTTGTTTGTGTTCTGTCTAAATTGCCATGTTTTTGAGGTCAAGTGTTTTATCTTGCCAACGCTCGAATTAGGAGTTTAATAAACACAAATTCTGAGGATATTTTGGTGTGAACCATGATAATAAGAAAAGGTTTGTATTTTTTGCAGGGCATGGTACTATGTAACAAAATGTTAAAATGGGTTGAAAGTTATCTAAAGTATGTTTAAAGATTTAAACCTTTATACGTTAGTATTTTTATGATGCCCTCCATTGAAGGACATTAAATTATTCTGCAAATCTGTATATTATTATGTGATAAATTAACGAGACTGAAACCTTTCCAAAACATCTATGTGCAAATAATATCAATATTCTCCTTCCTAGTAAGCTATGATTCTGTAAGGAACCTCGCAAAGAAGAATATCTTTTGCCACCAGTCTTTAAAGTTGAATTTTGAGAACTTCGGAACCTGAATATTTAATTGTCAAAGCGATTCCTAGTGGTATTATCGGAACTGATATTCCTTTTATGGTTTTTGATTGATGTAACAAGTTTGGTATTGTAAACTACTATACCTAGTGTCGGTACTGTACCAGTGTCACTGAATCTAGCAAAATCAATAATGGCCAAAAACAAATTCCCGTCGTGTCACATGTGAAATCCCACTAGTGCATCTAAATGTCTAAGTTCAAGAAACGATAAAGCCCATAATTTTTTTTTAACGGATAAAGCCCATAAATTAAAGACCGATTATATGCATAGGTAAGAAACACTGTATCAACTGGGATGGAAATGACAGGTTAAACGAGGCATTCTCGTGATGGAGCCAAGTGATCAATTGATGGCATGAAACACCGGCGCATGTGGTTTTATCACTGTTAAATGATGGATTGGAGTGTTCACCATCATGATTGGATAAAAAGTGGAGAAGGGGGGGGGGGGGGGGGGGGAATTTCTTGGGAAGTGACAAGTAATCAAGTGATGGCATGAAACATCTTCCCACCCCTTTTGATTAGTTGGAGTACATAGCTTGATTAGTTGATCACAAATGATCAAGTGATAGTTTTGGGGAGCGCACTCTCCCCATAGTATAATTTCTTTGAGTTGCTTGCACAAATAGTCCTTAAAGGCCTAGTATAATTCTTTGAGTTGATTGCACAACGATTAAGTTGATGGGAATGCTATGGTGTGGATTGCACATGAGTGTGTTTAGTGTCGGTGATAAAAGAACGGAAAACTATTTGTTTTTGATTTTTTTTGTTCCTACTCTTTTAGTCTGTCATCTCTTTCAAAGACTCATTGGCTCCATCTTTTCCAGTGTTTTTTCTTCACTGAGATTACTAGTCACCACTTGAAGTAATTACCTAGCTAACCTCATGCTCTAAGCTGTAAGACTGTATGGTGTGGGGGGCATGGAAGGGGATGTGAAGCTCTTCCACACCACCAACACCATCCCCTATGTGGTGTGGGGCAGGTTGGATAGAAATTTTCACGGGCGTGGGCAAAAGGTGAGAGTGAGGTGGATGTTTGTTAGATTATGGATAATTCTTATTGGTTGGTTGGTTATAAAAAAACTCTCCACGCTATCACCACCCCGTGGTTTTTGGAGGGTTGGAGGGGAATTGATGTGGCTGTCACATGTTGCTCTATGCCCCCCTCACCCATAACCACACCATGTAGCCTTAAAAGGAGGTAGCAAATGTTTGTTTATGCTTTGTGATATGCCCATCGAACAGAAAAGCTTAGCACCATTTAATTACCGAAGATTTTGAACGACAAATATAAAGTATAAATATTACAAAATATATATCCTTGGTAGTGTAATGTAGTAGATTGTGTTGCTTTTATGATATTTTTTTTCTTTAATACATATTCATATTGCAAGTTATGCTAAAGCAATTTATGTCATATATAATGTCTAACTAACAAACAATGAATCAACAACAAACAACTATACTGATTAAAAATCCCACCAATAGCTTAACAAACAACCTCTCATGATAATAAAGACGCAACAACCAAAAGCTACCACACAAATAATATACATAACAAACAAAAACTATCAAACTCACTCTAGATGCAACAAACAAAAACTATTAAACAAACGTTAGACGTAACAAACAAAAACTGATGGTACAATGATTAACATATTATTATGCTATATTTTTATATTTTATAATCGTTGTTTAGTGGCTATACCACGATTCAACCAACTTAGACAAAGCCACACGAGAAGACCCACCATCACTTACCGCCATCGCGGCCTCCTCTTTTCTGGCCTTCGCCACCTCCCTAACAGCTTTACCTTCCTCCCCCTCCATCAACTGTCTAACCCGCTTCTCCACCTCCAACGCTGTCACCAACCCGCCCTCTGACTCATCCAAAGGTAGCACCAACTTCATTTCATCCCTCAACACCACCCTATTAAACCTTTGTTCCGCATACAACGGCCACCCCACCATCGGAACCCCAGCACATACAGCTTCCAAGACTGAGTTCCACCCACAGTGTGTCACAAACCCACCCACAGACTTATGGTTGAGAACAACCACTTGTGGTGCCCACTTCTTCACCACAAGCCCTCTATCTTTCGTACGATCCAAGAAACCTTCTGGAAGCAGTACATCCAAGTCCGCTCTGGTGGTGGCAGAAACCGATCTTCTTTTCTATTCGACGGCGGGCTTCTAACCACCCAAAGAAACCGAACTCCACTCATCTCCAACCCCTTGGCAATCTCCTTCAACTGCTCACCCGAAAACACACCCAAACTCCCAAAACACAAATACACAACACTCCCTCGGTTGCAAATCCAGCCAACTCAAACACTCATGAGAACCATCACCACCACTTGCCACCAATGGTCCCACGCAGTAGATAGGTGGCGTAGGCCCATCCGTGACACAAACCCCGTCCTTTATCGCTTTTATCGCTCTGGGCTCCAGCGAATCAAACGTGTTAATAATAATCCCAGTTGATTTCGGCAATTTCTCGCACTTTTCAAAAAATTGGAATAATCAATAGTAGTTCTATCAAGAAGTGGACCTACCATATCCGAAGACGGTATAGGAGGCAACCCAGGCGAATGGACGAGTGAATTCATATCCTTAAAACTTTTAGTAGTGGTTTTATGAATTGTAGGCATGTAAAGGAACTGTGCAAGGCAGCATGCACCAGAAGTAAAGAAATAGTAAACAGGTACGTTAAACTTATCAGCCACAAACATAGCTGGCGTGCAAAACGTGTCGATAACAAAGGCAGTGATGTTAGAAGATGAAGAAATGGTTTGAAAAGCGCGGTCAACGTTGGGGTTGCTACGTCGAATAAGCTCAATGATGATGGCTTCCATTGAGGGGAAAAGTAAAGGGTCAAGAGGGATATCAGGGAGGTGGTGGAAGGTGATGGCAGGGAAGGTGGCGGAGATGTCGCGAACGTAGGCGGCCGTGGTGCCGGTGTTGAAGGAGGGGATGAGGGTGAGGACGATGATGGAGAAAGAAGGGTGGTGTTTGTTGATGAGTTTACCAAGCTCTACCATTGATATGAGGTGACCCATACCAGGAGATGGATACAAAACTATGGTCGCCATTATTGATAGAGTAATGAATTACTGTGAGATTGAATAATATGTAGTCAAATAAATACACATACAAAGGAGATAAAAGGGGATCCAAAGCCTAATAGGTAATAGCAACGTTTGTTAAGGTGAGGTTTTGAAAACAGCATCGTGTACAAGTACAAAACACAACAAAAGGCAAACGGATCCTATCTTGAATTGTACGTCTTTAACGTTATGTATTTACATGGACAACACATGTTATTATTTGAAGTAGTAGGTGCTTTTATTTATGGTGGTCCAATAACTCATCATCGAGAATGTGAGGTGTGAACACGCAAGGAAATTATTGATGCCTATATTAATAAAGTTTTCGAGGACAAGTGTAAAAAAGTTACGCTTCGCTAGTCGTGTGTTTAATTCCAAACTTGAGCATTCAATTAATTCTTGTATAAAAAAACAAGTGAATCATTAATTTCGATATTTTTGTTTTGAATATATACCTCCTAAAATTTACTCTTAAAATGTACATGTTGTCCCCTTTCTCACACGACAAAATATTACTATTTTAAAGCTTTACTTTTTTTTTTCTTTCTTAAATAAAGCTATAAAAATATTTATATCAATAACTATATATAAAAGAATAGCTTCGATGAGGCAACCCCCACCCATTGAATGTCTCATATAGCATCATGTGGTGCATTTTTTTTAATTTTTCATTTTTTTTAATTAAATTAATAAATCTGATAAAATCGTTCCTATCACACAACCAAACCCTATTTGTTCACACAAACCAAAACCCAAACCCAAACCCTAGCTCTCCCCCCCCCCCTCTCTCTCTCACACACACACATCCTAAATCTTCATTGATCCTCCATCTCCATCAACATGCCTCATCACTCTAATAATAACCCTAGCGATAGCCGATAGACATGTGTTGATGTGGTGGTTGTTAAGGTCGACAGAGTTCCGATGAGTTCCACAAGTGGTGTTTAGCAACCAAGACAAGCTCAGTAACCCTCATCTTTGTTTTAGATCTCAAAGTTTTAATACTCTCTCCGTCCCAATTTAAATGTCCTACTTTCCTTTTTGTTTGTCCCAAATAAAATGTCCCTTTTCAAAAATAGAAATGTAATTTCCAGTTTTGCCCATAAAAGACAAAACACAATCACCACTTTTGAGGATATTATTGTCATTTTACCACATACAAACAAAATATTTTCTTAAAATGTGTGTTTTTTAACCTAGGACATTTAAATTGGGACGGAGGGAGTAATAGATTTGTTGTATCAAGGGTTTGGGGATGTAGTCGAATGGGTGGGGTAAAGGGTAATGGTTGATGACGGTGGGTAGTCACAGTTGAGGAAAGGGAAGCAAGATAAGGTGAAACATTTTATTTGTACTAATTTTGTGCATCTTTGTATTGTAGATGTATTTCGGTTTTAGTCATGTTAAACGTGTCGTGTGGTGTAATGTTGCTTTGATCATATGCTCTGTTTTAGCTTTTTATCTGGTTAAAGAAACGAGAGTATTATATGGTGATAATAGATTTGGTTAATGCATTTGATGTAATGTGATTCAAGCTGTGTATTTTTTTCTTCAAATGGATGTGAAGTTAAATACAGTTTAGAAATCTAAGTTGTAATGTTGAATGAAAGTTGTTCGTGGTTTGTTATGAAATGTGTTATTATTTAAGACTAATGTTTTGGTGGATTTGAGGCTAAATGAAGCTTAAATATGTCGATGCAAATTCTTTATGCAATAGATGGACTAAGCTGAACATTTGGTTGAATGCTTCTTATATGGATATGTTTCTGATTGCATTTGCTTTTATTTGTGCACTAATTTTGTGTATTTTTGTATTGCAGATTGATTTTGGTTTTTAATCGTGTTAAACGAGTTGTGTAACGTCGTTGAGTCACAAATATGGTGGCGGCAAAAACCCTTCTTACTGGTCCCTGTTTCATCAAATCAAACATTAACATTCTCAAACCCTAACACACAAAAGCCCTCAAGATTCTCATCAGTATGTCTCCGATCATCATATAGTCGATCCTGACCGAAATGAAATTAAAGTAATTTGAATCTTTACTTCAGGACTCTTGATTTATGTCCCAAATTTCCTTCCTTTAATTTGTTAATTTTAGTAATGGTACTAATAATGTTTGATTTACATTGTTTTTGTTTTTGTTTTTGTAGTCGGCCAATGGAGGAAGATGCACCTGTAAGTGCTTTTAGTTTTAATTCATAGCTTAATTTTAGTTAGAATCCATTTTTTATTACACTATATATATATATATATATATATATATATATATATATATCTTGGTTTAAAAAAGCGTGAGGCGCTTCAAGGCGTTTTGGGTCCAAAATCCGAAGCGCGGGGCTTAAAGCGCGAGGTGAAAGCTTCACGTATAGTATTAAAAAAATTATAAAAAAAATATTTATATATGTCAATATGACATTTTCTACATGTTAATCAATCATAAGCACAAAAACATGATTATAAAACACCCTTGAACACTTAAAAAAGCATATTCAAAACATAAAAACGATGAGGCACTACTGTAGCGGGGCCAAATAAAGCAGTTTAAAAGGGTTTTTGGGCTCAGGCGCAACTGTAGCGCGCGCCTCAAGCGCTCTAGGCGGCGCCTCATGTAGTTCAGCGCTTTTTGGCAAAAAAGCGTTTTTCTTGGAGCTCGCGCCTCAAACGCTTAAAGCGCGCCCCAGGCGCGCTTTTTTAAACCAAGATATATATATATATATATATATATGATTTTAAATGGTTTAATTGTATGGAAATAACTGATGCAGACTAAGAATGAGGAGGAGGAGTTCAACATTGGGCCTCTCTCTGTCTTGATGATGAGTGTAAAAAATAATGCTAAGGTAATGTATGCTTTCATATAATTGATCTTCAGTTTGAAGCCTTTTGTAGTTACTAGGATTGTTTTAGGTAGTTAAAGGCGCACTCAAGGCACGAAGCCTATGCGATAGGAGATTTTATGTCCGGTTTAGTGTGCCTTGCTGTAGTCAAGCATGTTTAGATGTGCCTCACCTCGATTGGGTGGCTTTGGCGCTATTAACTACATAGGACGCTTTTATATTCTTTTAGTACAAATAAACAATTGTAATCAATTACCGGGGGTCTCTCTGGAAGTAGCCTCTTTGTCCATATGGTTAGAGGTAAGGTTTGCCTAAATCCCACCCTCCCCAGACCCGAAGAATAGCTTTGCCATTTGTGGGATCTACTGGGTATGGTTGTTGTTGTACTGAGGTAAGAATCTATAGAAATAAAAATGGTAACCTTTGTTAGTTCCTATGTTTTTTTTGCTTCATTTTCCTTTTGCAGATTGATACGGAGTTTTTGGAAGTTATAGCTTTCAGGCATGCGCACAATGTGGCTTTTGAAAAATCATATTTGTTCTTCATCGTATGCTGAGACCAGTTTCAATTGAGATAAAGAATGATGATCTTGAACTTCAAGCAGCCAAGGTAATAGGCTAAGTTCTGTAATATGTATCTGTTTTCAAACAAAAAGTTTGAAATTATTTGCACAAATATGATATTTAGTATAGCAATTTTAAAGCTTTTGTTAAATGTTAAATTGGGTAATGTTGTTAGTTTCTTCTTATGTGATATTTAGATTATATAATCTTTTGTAAGAATGTAGTGTTAGAAGTTCATGATATTTTGTTTTTACACTCCAATTTGTACTAAGCTGATATGTTTATCAGTATGATGGAAACTATGATGAATTCCACAATACTCTATGAAGTTAATTTAGTTAATGTTTTATTTCGGATCTGGCAACAACGGACATGGGTTAGTTTTTGTTATTTTGAATTTGTTTGATTACATACTTTTGATAAGATAAGAAGTTTTTCTTAACACATCTTTAAGTTTATTATTTAGAAAGTTCATATTAGATTTTTTAACCCCGGGACGCTCCGGGGTATAAAGCTAGTATATTAATAAACCAAAGCTAAAAATCCTACATGGCACTCAAAGAGACCAACCTCCCCCTTGAGTGTGCCACGTGGCACTAGGAACTAAAAAAACTCATCCGTTTAAAACCTTTCTCCCCATATCAAACCCTAAAAACTCAATCTCTCCTCACCCCCTCTCTCTTTCTCATGCAACCACCGCTTCACTTGCGACAAATGATTCATGAGGTTGTTATGGATAAGGATAATGTTTCCCGACCAATAACGGTTGTGTTGGAGTCGTACATTGTTAAGGTACCGGAAGGGAACACGGAAGAGGATACGAGGTTGTTTGCCGGCACGGTGGTGAAGTTAAACCTGCAGAAGCTGGCAACGGTGACAGAGGCGATGGCGCATGAGGGTGGCGATGCCATTAAGAATCTGAATCTCCTGTGATGGTTTGCTGGTAATTGGTTTTATATTTTTAAGTAATCTCGAAAAAGTAAATAAATAAGGGCACACGAGGTGGTCCGTGATGGCCGCGAAACACCGCCCCCGTTCCAAATCACGACCGCGAGCAAAGATACCGTGATATATATCACGGCCAAACAATTGTGAAACTTTGTTGTTGGTCCCTGTGGCAGCCAAAGTCAACAACAACATGTGAGCTTTTTGTTTTTTTTTTAAATTAAAAAATAGTGATGGGTCCCACCAAAAGTAATTTTTCTTTGTTTTTTTATTAAAAAATAGTGATGAGTGTGATGGAATGAGGTGTCACAAGGTGATTGGGTGTGATAGTTTTAATGATAATTGTGAACACCATCACATGGGTTTAGTGATGAAATATGATAGAATGTGATAAAATGAGGTGACAGAATCTGATTGGGTGTGATAGTGTGATGAATGTGATAAAATAGTGACCACCCCTTGTGCCCTAAGAATTTTTTTTGTGTATCAGGATAGTGTTGAAGAATTTCTGCTTTTGTGTTGCAGATATGTTGAAGCATCGCCAGATTAGCAATGTTTTTCGGGAGAATGTGTCTGTGTGTAAGTCTTGCAGTGGATCCATGTCTTCATACTTGATTCGTTGAATTAATTCCTTGAACAGTCTTCATCTCTTGAGTTGAAGTGGACAATTCTACCTCATGAAGTAAGGGGGACGGGGCACAGACATAAATGGTCACGGGTACCCCACTACCAGCACGATAACACCGCCGCCGGTGGTGCTGGTAGTGGATCCGTGGACCGTTTGTTGGTTGTATCTAACGGACCGTGAAGCACAAACTTTCACACAAACTGTGAGTGTTTTGTTTATTTTTTTCTTTTACTTCAACATCACCTTCAAAGTGTTTTTATTTATTTATTTTTTTATGAACAACCACCGAACCGGTAGCTGTTGCCTGAACGGAAATTTGGGGAAGAAGATGGATCTGTGAGAAACAACAAATAAATGGAATAGACGAGAAATCAGGTCTTGATTTACCTTAACATGAGTATGGATCCATCATCTTTATAGTTTGGTTTGGTGTGGCTCAACAGGTATAGGGGTGGTGGCTTCATTTGTGGTGAGTAGGTGCAGGGGTTTGAGAGGGTGAGTTCTAGAGAGAGGGAGGAGAAAGAGTGGGAAGGGGTATAATATATTATTATTAAGTGTGAAAATAATTGATAGTTGGGTAAAAAATCTGTGGAGTGCTGCCTCCAAAAAAGTGTTTCAGTGAAGGAAATCAGTGAAGTGATGTGGCAGTGCAGGATTGGTAGAAATCAGTGAAGGAAAAACTTCTTCAGTGAAGCGACCCTTCCCCCATAAGTTTTGTTTTGTTTTTAGTCTTTTTGTCTTATTATTTATAAGTATTTTAAATTAATAATCATGAATTCATGAATTGAACATGAACCGTTGGTGGCTTTGTCGATATTTACAAACTAATACGAGCAGTTATATCTTGAAAACAACGGTATTAATATTAGAGTTATATATTGTTTTAGGTTAGGTATTCAATATTGATATTAAAGTTATGCATTTTTTTAGCCTTTATGAAGTGTTAATATTAGAGTTATACATTGTTTTAGGTTAGGTATCATATTAGTATGTTAGAGTTGTACATTTTTTTAGCCTTAAGGATAGGTGTTAATATTAGAGTTACATTGGAGTTATACATTATTTTAGGTTAGGTGTTAGCATTGGAGTTGTACATTGTTTTAGGTTAGGTATTAATATTGGAATTACACATTGTTTTAGGTTAGATGTTAACATTATAATTATACATTGTTTAAGGTTAAGTGTTAATAACGGAGTTATACACTATTTTAGGGTAGGTGTTAACATTGGAGTTATACATTGTTAACATTGGATTAGTTTCTCTATTAACAGTTCTTATTCATGAACACTTATGTGTTATAGATTTATCAAAGTATTTTGCACAGCGGAATAAGTAAAGTGTTCAAGTTAAAGGATCACTTTTAATAGGAGTTATGACTCCCCCTCAATCAATGGACTAGGAAGTAAAGATGAGAATCAATAACAGTAAATGAATATAACAGTAAATGCAGAATGATTCTCAGATATATATTGAAAAGGTTAACTACAAAGTAATTTGAAGGAAATGTTCAAGTCTTCGATGAGTGTTTAAAATAGTGGGATTAACCCCTCTATTTATAGACGGAAGATTACATACAAACTAAGTTACCAAAAGCTTATAATAATGTAAGATAATACTACAACAGGCTGCAGTATTGAAACTTGAACAAAAAATTTAAGTAAACTAATATAATACTAAACTGCTGAGATTAAGGGCAGCTAGAAGCTTCTTAATGAAAGTACTGATGAGTGACAAACTTCTGATAAATGATCTTCAGCAGTTTGTCTTCAGCAGTTTGTTCTTCAGATATTCGTCGGGTTTATCTTCAGAACTTCTGATCCTTTTACTCTTCAGAACTTTAGATATCTTTTACTTCTGCAGTTTCACAAAATGTAAAGAGGATATAAGACTAAGGTTTATACTGGCTTGTCAATCCTCTTTGACCCTACAATCTCCGCCTAGATTGATGAAGCCAAAACCTTTGTCTATCTTTATTTATAAGATCCTCTTTTCCTTAAGTCAAGAACTCTCCAGATTCCTTGATCGTTTGATGTTTGAGTTCTCTGACCTCTGGTTCTGAAAGTAGTCCTTGTTCTGGTAACATATCCTGAATAGTTAGTAGATCTTCATCAGATAGTTTTTCCAATTCAGTCATGTTATGAAGGACTTTCATTGAGTAGTCTTTTCTTTCTAGAACCAAGAAACTGTACTTTTAGGTGAAGTACCATTTAATGATTGGTGATTTGGAACTAAAGAATTTGTCTTTGTATGGTACAATCTGTAGGTTTGAAGATATGTCTGATGTTGGTGGTTTTTCTTTTTCAGCATTGATCAGATTGGATCTTCTTCTCTTTTCAACTAGTATAGTACCTGGTGTATCACCACTTAAAATAGGCATGTGATGTTCAGTGACAACCTTGGTCTGTTTTTGTTCTTTGATGGTCTGTTGCAGTTGATAAGCAAATGTTGCAGGATCCCTATATTGAGTTATCAGAGGCTTTTCATCAACAGTAAAATCATCTTCAACAACGGTGTTCTTCTCAATTAGAACCATCTTGAAGTCTGTTTTAGTGTTTTCCCCTGAATTTTTATTGGTAGCAGGTTGTGTGGGTTTGAATTTATCCGGATTTGCAAGTTTGTCAGCCTTGAACTTTTTGTAAGTGTCATGAAGTACATCTTCTTTCCACTTACACACTTGATGTTTTGAACCAAAATTGTTCTCTACAAATTCTTGAATGATTTGGGCTCTTTTTAACTTTCTGTCTTTCTTTGTGGCTAGCTTTTCTGATACAAGCTGTGCCTGATTTGTAAGTTCTTCAGTTGAGAGTCCCTTAAGTGAGTACTTCCTTGTCTTTGAGTGTTTGCTGATATATATCATCAGTTGTTGTCTTTTATCTTCTTCTGCTGCAAGGAGAGTTTGCTCAGCAAGTCTTTCTTGTGCTTCCAACTCACTTAACTTCTTTTCATATTCTTGTAACTTGTCTATATAGCTCAAGTCATCCCTTTCATCTAAGCTGTTCCATATCTTATCTTCCTTTGCCTTTCTTTCTGCTTTTATTCTTTCTTCTTCTGTTTGTTCTTCTTCTGTTTGTTCTTCTGCCACTGTTATAGAAGAGGAGTTCAAATCAGTTGTAGAAGTGGGAACAATCTTTGGAATTTCAGCTGGATTTGTTTCTGTTGCTTCAGATGACTGTTCTGGTTCAATGCAGGAAATGTCAACTACTGAAGTGTTGATCTGAGCAGCATCAACTACTGAAGGATTGTCTTCAGTACTTTTGGTCTTGTCTTCAGCAGCTGCTTCACTATGGCCTTGGGTAGACTTTTTAGCTTTTTCTCTAAGGATTCTCTCTTCTTTTTCATACTATTCTTCTCTTTCTTTTAGTGCTTTTTCTTATCTAGTCATGGCAGTTAGTTTTTGAGATTCCTTGAGATTTTGTGCTTCTCTAGCTCTTTTTGAAGCTTCAAGAGACACAGTTTCAGGTTCCTTTGAGATCTCCCCCTTTTTGGCTTCATCCACTTCTGGAAACTAAGGAGGTGGAGGTGTTCCACCAGATAGATGGGCTAATTGTCTTCTGTTGTCTTCCATCTTTCTTGACAATTCACCAAGCTTGTGATCAATTGCATTGTTTATCATCTCCAAATGAGTTTTCTTCTTTAACTCCATAGCAGTCATGAAGGTTTGGAGATGACTAGAAATAAGCTGGTGTACCATCTGGTATAGGGGACCATCTGGGCTGCATAGTTGGTTCAATTCTATGCTTGATGACCTAGAGAATTGGGTAGGCTTTTGTGATTGTGGAGGGTGTGTTTTGGGGTGATCCCCAGTATGAACTGGGGATGCCACTTTTGGGGAATTGGGGTTTAAGTGGTCTTTAACCTGTTCTTCTGTGATTGTCTCCTTGAGTACAGATACATTAGAATCAGGACCTTCACAGTCATCCGTCAATTCAATTTGTGGAGATTTTGATCCATCATCCAAATTAATGGAATCATCTGAATCACTGACATAGTCCTCAATGAGAACAGTATCAGTTGTCTCATGAGCTAGGCCCAACCTAGTTGTCTCATGAACATCTTGTTCTTGGTACTGAGGTTTCCTACTTCAGGCATGGGGTCTTCATCAGTAGTTGCCACATTTGAGGTCTTAGCTATGGTACTACTGTCCTCCAATCCATCACTGGATGGTGTAAGAGTAGTAGCAGCCTCAAACATACCAAAGGATTCTAAGTTTGGGCTTAGAGGCCTTGGTTCCTCCTCATCTCTTTGGTTAGGGCTGATCACATTCACATCAATGTCCATTTCTGTGTTTTCATCCCCTGTATTATGTGGTGTTTGGGGATTGACATTTTCAGATGTAGTGTGTTGTTTCAGCCCAGAGAGAATATTAGCTATCTCAACTGCTGGTGATGTTTCTTGTTCAGCAGTTGGGGTTTGTTCAGTTGGTTCAGTTGTTTTGAAAGAAGGGTCAGTAGTTTTTGTCTTTTTGAGTTTCTTTCTTGAAAAAAATGGATATTGGTGCTCCTTCGGGTGTTTGAGATGAATGAGACTGAGAGGAAGTTTTAGTCACATCTTTTGAAAGTGTAGATTGCACATTAGCAGCTTCAGGCATCTCAACTTCCTGAATTGCTTTTCTTTTTGGGTTGGAGGGTTTGGATTTTTGTTGTTTGGTTTGTTTAGGCTTTTTGGGAATGGGTTTTGAGGATGTTGGTTCCTTAGGGACTGTGACATGTTTCCCTTGGTCATCCTCTGGCAGAAGTGCCGGTTTGTTATGCCTAGAGTATGCTTGTGAGGTTAAAGGGTTTAAAACAGTTGTTTTACCCACAAGCACCTCTTGTCCAAGTTCTTTGATAATACATTGCATGACGAACCTTGGATACAACAAAAATTTCTTTTTATCATTTTGGTGATGCAACACCAACTCATTGAAAAAGTATGAAGATGCCCTATATTTAGTTTCATTAATAATTGAATGAAAAATTGGTTGCAGGTTGAGGACATCTGATCAGACGATCCAGTCTTTGGACTTAAACACATGATAATGTAGTGAAACAAAAGTTTATATTTTGCATCAAAATATTTCTTGTAAATGGTAGCATGTGATAATGTACCTTGGTAACCACACTCTATTATGGTTGATTGAATTGTTCCACTGGGAATTTGATCAGGTGCTTCAGAATCTCAAGACCTAGTCTGTCTCCCAGGGTTGCCGGTGTGATTGCCATTTCTTTCCCTTTGATCTTCGTCTTCAAGGAAAGGACTTTACCATCTTTGGTAACAGTCTCAGCGTTTGCCCAAAACTCATTAGAGTGTCAGTATGGATTGGTGGGTCAATGGTGAACGTCGTGTAATATTGAGATTTTACGATCAAATCAATGATTTCATCGTATTGGGACCAGGCTTCATCTTTTTCGAAGTAGCCTCTTTGATTGTGTCCCAGTTTGAGAACTAGAGCCATTGTTTTTTATAGAACAGTTAAAGGATTCAGAGAGGGTTTTGAGAGAGGGAAGTTTTGTTTTTGAAACGATAATAATGAAAGAGAGGGGTTTGAGAAGTTTAATAGTCCTTTTAGGTTAAACTTCTGAGAAAATAGGAAAAGACTGTTTTGTCCTTTTTGTCTAAAACTTCTGATGAATATTTGTTCATCAGGAGTTTCCTATTTTGTTCTTCAGTAGTTTTGAACTACTGAGAAGATTTAAAAAAACCCTAAAATCAATATTTGATGATTTTGTTATCATCAGCAGATTTTTCATTTCATAAATTTTCCCTTACAGATGTTTTTTTGTACATCAGTAAACAGATAAGTGAAAGTAAAATATGTACAGAAAAACGAAAACACTTATAGAGTTTACTCAAAGTTTAGCATTCCAAGCATGGAAACTAACTTCTGAAATGTTGATGTGTCAAGGGGTTTGGTGAATACATCAGCTATTTGATTAGCTGTTGTGACATGTTTCACCTCAATCTTGCCTTTTGGTAGCAATCCCTGATGAAATGATACCTGATTTCTATATGTTTTGTCTTTGAAAACTGAATAGGGTTTTGAATGATGCTAATGGCATATTTACTGTCTACTAAGAGTGGAGTCTTGGTCTCTTTGATTCCATAATCAAGAAGTTGATATTGGAGCCATTGAATCTGTGATGTACAACTTGCAGCAGCAATGTATTCAGCTTCAGCTGTTGAAGTTGCCACAGATGTTTGCTTCTTTGATTGCCAGGACACCAGACAATTTCCTAAGAATTGACAACCACCAGATGTAGATTTTCTTGACATTTTGCACCCTGCATAGTCACTATCTGAAAAAGCTGTTAACTTGATATTGCTTGAAGCAGGATACCAAATTCCTAGTGTAGGAGTTCCTTTCAGATATCTGAAAATTCTTTTGACAGCAGTTAGGTGTGATTCCCTTGGTGCAGATTGATATCTAGCACAGACACAAGTTGAGAACATAATATCTGGTCTAGAAGCAGTTAAGTACAAAAGGGAACCTATCATACATCTATACATGGTTTGATCAACCTGTTTTCCTTGATCATCTGGTTCAACTTGTGTGGTAGGTGTCATGGGAGTGGAACATGATTTGCTGTCTTGTAAAGAAAATTTATTCAATAATTCTTTAACATATTTAGATTGATGTATAAAGTTCCATTTGTTTGTTGCTTGATCTGCAGTCCTAAAAAGTAATGCAGTTCTCCCATTGTACTCATTTCAAATTTTGATTGCATGAGTTTCTTAAATTCATCACACAGTTTTGTGTTTGTTGAACAAAAAATGATGTCATCAACATAAATTTGAACAAGTAAGACATGATTTCCAACATGCTTTATAAAAAGTGTTTTATCAATGGAGCCTCTTGTGAAGTGATTTTTGAGTAAAAAGGTAGAAAGTGTTTCATACCAAGCTCTGGAGCCTGTTTTAGCCCATAAAGAGCTTTGTCAAGTTTGTACACCCAATCAGGATGAGAAGGATCCTCAAACCCAGGTGGTTGACAAACAAACACTTCCTCTTTTATTTTTCCATATAAAAATGGACTCTTGACATCCATTTGAAAAACTTTAATTTTGTTGGAAATTGCATAAGCTAAATATAACCTGATGGCTTCAAGCCTTGCTACTGGAGCAAAGGTTTTCATCATAATCAATTCCTTCTTCTTGTGAATAACCTTGTACTACCAGTCTTGCCTTGTCTTAATAATCATACCAGCTTCATCTTGTTTGTTTCTGAAAACCCATCTTGTGCCAATTGGTAACTTGTTTGGAGGTAAGGGACAGATTTCCCAGACCTGTTGCTTGTTGAATTGGAGCAATTCTTCTTGCATAAGGATGAACCCAATTGTTATCTTTGAGGGCTTCTTGATATTTCTTGGTTCCAACTAAGAAATGAATGTTGAGAAAAAGCAGAAGTTGGAAAGCTGGTTTCTCTGTAAGTACCCTGATGCAATATCACCCATGAGTCTTGGAGCTAAATCAGTAGATTGATTTTGTGGTTCAGGAGTCTGTGGAGCTGAATCAGTAGATTGATTTTGTTCATCAGCAGTTGTTGAAGTAGAAGTTTGTAAAACTTCTGATGGTTTGAAAGTTGATTTAATGACTGTGTTTGGAGTCCATGATGGAGGACTATCATCATAAACCCTAGATCACCATAATAAGTGGGTTTAGATGATGTAACAGTCTTTTCAGGTCTAAAATGAAAACTGTCAAGGTCAAAAAGTTTAGCAGGATGTGCTGGAATGAGAGAGTGTTTTGACTCATTAAACTTGACATTCAGTGTTTCTTCAACTATCTTGGTTCTGGAGTTAAATACCTTGTAGGCTTTTCTAGTGAAAGAATAACCAAGAAAATAACCTGAATCAACGTTTGCAGCAAACTTTAAAATAGAGTCTTTGATGTTTAGAATGAAACATTGACATCAAAAGCCCTGAAAATGAGATAAGGGGCTTGATGCCATGAAGAACTTCATAGGCAGTTTTGGAATGTCTTTTGTTGACAAGGACTCTGTTTTGAACATAACAAGCTGTGTGACTGCTTCAGCCCAAAAATACAATGGTAGGCACTCAATCAGCTAACATAGTTCTAGCTGCTTCAATCAATGTTTCTATCCTTCCTTTCTACCACACCATTTTGTTCAGGAGTT
>JAUTDX010002120.1:0-41053 GCA_030844895.1 Ambrosia x helenae
AAAGGAGGAACAATTGTTAGTCGAGGGTAACCTAGTTGAGGAGTAGTGTACACTGGATTAGCAGGAGGAGTGTACACTGGTTGAGGAACAGGAGTGTACACTTGTTGAGTAGGAGGAGGATTGTACATTGTAGAAGGAGGAGTGTACACTGTCGGAGGAGGAGACGACACTGGTTGTAAACGTCTGCGGCGAGAGTATCGCCTGAGGTTGGAAGGACCGGCTGTTTTCGTTATGATAACCACCTCTCATATCTATAATTTTTTGTGTGTAGTTTGAATAGTGTGTGTGATAATTGTGACTGGTAATTACTTTTGTGCTCGGTATTTATAGGGTTACAATATTAGCCTTTTGAAAAGTTTCCATTTGAAAAGTTTTTAAAACTGACAGATCCGCAATTTGAGAATGCGGAATTTAATATTGCCATTTCCACCTAATAAAATGGATATGTAATGTTTGATTTTCACACATCCCGCAAAATAGTAGTTGTAGTATAAACAAAAGGGGGATCATAAGGAGAAAGATGAAGAGGTCGGTGGATATTTCCATTCTCAACTAGTCAGAAATCAAAGTGGACGGATGATGCTTGAAGGCGTTTGAAGATGTCGTCGTCATCCACGAAGGCTGGGTCGTCTACGAATATGGTGATCGAAAAGACACCGAAAAAGGACCCTAAAAAAGATAGTGTTATAGTCCCCAAGGAAGGTCCCAAGAATTGCTCCACAGATGCTTTTAGAGTTTACAACAACGGGGACTCCCGATATTGCTACACTCGTTTCATTACAAAAAAAACTCGAAAAGAAGTTTTTGGGGTGCCCTACTAGGATGGAATCCGGCGGTCACCTGTCGTCTACTGTACATTTAACACAACATATTAATTTTTAATTTTTTTCATATGTTAACATAATTACACAACATATTAAGTTATATTGTTATTTCCTGTTTTGTAGCATGTTGAGGCATGAACTGTAAGATTAATGCGTGTACGATAGGCGATGCTCTAAAAAACTCCAATATAAAAATCCACCGGATGGTGTTACCTCCTGATTTTTATTATTACATGCAAGATAATCTACTACCGCCCTTGATTTTGCTGGACGAAGCGAGTCCCTTATTCTAGTCCGCCATTTTTTTTACAGAAAAATAAGAAGATGGCTCCATGTGCTCTTGAGTCATTATGTGTATTCGGATTCAGGAACACTACCAAAGTTTTTCAAGGGGTTATCTTGTTGACTGCATCTACCTTCCTTTGTGGATTGGCCAAACAGACGGGCTACTTGTCCGTATTGATATGCAGAGCATGGTGATTACTCAATACTGGACCGATAAATGATGGAGAAATAGAAAACATCGAGAGGTAAGAAAACTACAGGAGATGCTACAGTTATATTTCAAATCGTTTCTAGAACGTATTCACTTTTGGTCAAACACGAGATACTTAACGGAACGTGATATGACCTTGGTTTGGTTGAGACGAATGTCCCCCAAGACGAGGGTAACATTGCTAACGTCGGGGTTCTTGTTTGTATGATGATGGTGAAACTAGTTAAAAACAAATCGTTGATGATAGACCAACAAAACACCGTTGAAGAGGCTTGTGTGAATTACCGACGCCACATGGCTGATGAGCTATATAAGTGTCGATGTGATAAGTTTTGGTGAGTTGTCTTTACTGTTTTGTAATATTTTCCTTGTCTTGTAATAATGTAATCGTCGTGTCTATTTAATGTGTAAACATCTTCCTAAAGATGTAAACCAACAATACATGATATATCACATCACGGGACTAATACAAACTGATAACATAACAAGTTGATAACCAATAACATACAATATCAAACCAACACGAAACAGTACTACTACAAACTAACATAAATAAAACAGATCATAAGAACTCACTGTTGACGGAAACGGCAACTCTTTTTGTTGTGCCCAGTCAACTTACATATGCTGCATTCAGGGCGTGCTCTTGGTTGGTCTTCATGTGTAGCTTCATCTCGCCATGGATCCTCCTTTGCTTCAACTTCCCACGTTTGACGGTAATATGTGACGGGTTACCACGAATTCTCCATGTTGCCTAGTCCCAATCTCTTTTATGACCAAGGTGGTAAAGGTGCCCGCTGTACTGCAACTGATACATGGAAGTGTGGCATCGAGGATCAACGATGTCATGAATATTCTTACGTCGCATATGGCAAACCGCTATAGCATGCGAACAAGGTTTACGTTCTATTTGCCACTTTGCATACGAGCAAGTTTTGTTACGGTACTCAACCGTATAATCGTTCCTTTCGTCATCAATCGGTTGCAAGCGAGACTCCACATGGTACCGCTTCTGGTAAGAATCATACAAATGTACATAGTGTTTTCGGGATTTAGCATCGCGTTTGGAAATGATCATCCATATTCGAGGGGACAACATCGTTTTGCAACGTGTGGCAATTCGATAATGGATGTTGAATTGATCAACATCCCTTACAAATGTATAGTGCATGGCTGCCTTTATAGGCATCATCCTTGCCTTCACCAACACATGGTTAAAGCACTCAGACATGTTTGTTGTCAGGTTACCCCAGCGGCGATTTTCGTGGTCTTGCACCAGCGTCCACTTATCGAGGCCAAATATCTCTCAAGAATCTCCACGCCTCTATGTTTATGTACTTCATCTATCTGATGGCATACCGATACTTATAACGCTGGGATGTGCTTCCGATTGTCCACCAAAGCTTCTTCAACGTGTTGCTCTTGAACTTTGACCCAAGATTTCTTCTTATGTGACGAAGACAATAACGGTGGTAAGCATGTGGCTCCCTCCATCCTTCCAATTCCTCCACAACCCGTATGATTCCCACATGTCGGTCTGAAATAACACAAAGGAACATCTGGCATTGTGATGTGATACATGCTCCCTAAACTGTTCTAAGAACCAAGACCAGCTCTCAATTGTCTCTTCATCCACAATTGCATACGCCACCAGAAGAATGTATTTTTTACATTTTTCGCCACCGCAATCAACATCTTACCCTTCAGATGAGTGCCATCAACTGATATCACAGGCGCTGAATGTCTAAAGGCCTTAATTAGAGGTCCGAATCCCGGAAAAATATTTGAAGACCCTGCATTCGACAGCGCTCCTCTCATGATGACGTCACTTCACAACGGTACCAGGATTTGTTTCAAGTAACCTTTCATGTAGGTAGGTAACTCATTGAAGTTGCTTTCCCAAGTACCGTAAACATTCTAAATTGCTTTTCTACAAGCAGTCCATGCCTTAGAGTAGGTGACATCGACATTCAACGTCTCCTTTATATGGGTCATAATATTTTTAACCGGGAAAGTTAAATCAGCATTGACCTGTGCATAGATATGTGATGCAATATCTCTGGACCGTAGTGCCCTGTTGTTATTTATTTTTACCGTTGAGTAGCACGTGTGTCTTGGACTCCATGTGTGCAATCGCCAGAAGAGTTTTCGTTCTTGCATTTGATAGATATATCATTTCCAGAAAACAAGCTCTGCTCCGGCTCTATACCCAACAAAGATTGTACTACCTAGAATCGTTCTTGGGATGACCATTTTTCCTCCGGTCCTACTATTGGTGGACCATTGACTCACAATCCCATGAGCACGTTCACGTCCTCTAAGGTCACCGTCGTTTCACTAAACGGTAGGTGAAACGTGCGTGTCTCTGGATTCCATTTTTCTACCATCGCAGTTATCAAACCACGATCAAGGAATAGGTATTCGCAATCAAGAACCCCAGCAAAACCAGCCATTCTAACCATATTTTCAACAGTAGGGTTTAACGGACGTTTTCGAATGGCATACCATAATGCTTGGTCCCCCCGCCTAATATCAAGCTCTGTGTCATGGCCATTATTATCTTCGAACAAATAAGCCGAACGATGTTGTTGCTAGAGCCATAGAAGCTGATTGTTTATTGGACCCGGTGTAAATGTGCCATTTTTTTTTGTTATTTTTTTTAAGATAATGGTTGTTGCAAGATAAAAAATTTTCTGTTGTGCAACTTTGTGAATCTGAGTTGTGATCGTGTATATGTTTTGGTTTCATTCATGTATTCTTAAGTTTTTCATTTATAAAATTCAAGCCATTCAACTTCTCCCAACAGCACATGATTTGATATATCTGCATTCTTACTATTCGATGTAGAGAATCCTACATTTTTTCCTCTCACAAGTTAAAAAAACATTGTTGCAATATTATGATTCCACCTTACGCATACAATTTCAAATTGCAAATGTATATATAATAATCTTCACATGCAAAGGAGAAGCCAAAAAGCCATGCGCAGAAGTTTGCACACTCTCGAAATCTATGATTGCGGGACTTCCACGTAATCATGCAACTGTCCAAAGTTCAATTCCACCTCATCTCCCTTCTCATCCACGTTGTCTAGCCAGCCCAGTCATGGTGCCACTTCAGCGACTCCCGCAATCTTAGATTGCGGGACTACCAATTTCAAAAAAAGTTTTCTGACACACATGTCTTTGATTCCGCCTTTGCGCCCACACTCTTTGAGGATGAGTTATGTCTGCAACCGAAGCAGCAGATCCACCTTGAAGCCGTGAGGGGTAGTTCAAACGATCAGCTACACCAAATTGTGACATCATTGTTTGGCAGTGTGTCGAATCACCCCAAGATTGGAGCTAAAGTTGGCAGGGATAGTCGACATGATTTCGGACACTTGCCGGTTAATCTGGCAGTATCCTTCGATCTGCAGAATTTAGATAATTAAATATTAAAAAATTTATTTAAATATACCCTTATATATTTTTAAAGAAATTCATATACATACCATCATTTGGGCAATCCCACCATCATCTCTAAAACCCGCTGTGCTACCGAGATGGACATCGGGTTGGTCATGTATCCCAATATTCTTTTTTAGTACCATTCCATATAACCAGGATACATGGAAGGATATGGCGTTTCTTTCCTGTCCACTATACGATTTTTGTGGTCATTCCACGACTGCACATACCCGCAATGATATGAAAACCAAGATTGGTATGGTCTCCCAGCACGCGTTTTTTAATGCAGCTCGATGTGGACTTCGAGGGTAAGGATTGGTGCATTAGCAATCCCTTGAAATATTCCAAATTGTATTAGGACCCTACTGGGTTAGTGGTATTCCACCACCTGAAACAACACAATAAAGCAATCCGAACGCCAACAATCCCAACCCTCTGTGCAACTTCGCGGCCGCATCCCTCTGCATTGTGCATAGGTCTAGAAATGAACTGTTGTAAAAAATTAATAAGAAACACCATTAGTAAACCATAATGTATTTTACTTCTAACACAATATAAACGGTGTAATTATACCGAGTCCACGTGTAAATTTTGTAGTTGCGATCGTATTTGTCTTAAGGAGCGCGATGCGACCTCCTTTAAGTTGCGCTTACCTTTCCAGCTAAAAAAAATAATTTAAAACACGAGTTAGTTTATTTAACAAGTTAATTTATATAATATAAAGTTCATGGAGAAAATACATACAGAGCACCAAAGGGTTTTCTAGGGATCAACTGGCTTGAAAACTTGGGGGATATTACAATGATTCGTGTCCAAGCCCAAAACCGGAGTAGAATCATAGGTCCTCCCGTTGTTTTATCAGTAGAGACTACGGCATTACACAAATTTCTATACAAACATGCCAATACAGCACTCCCCCAACTATATTCACCACATCTTTCTAACGATTCAACATGCCTTAAAAATTACAATGATGTCAAATCATTAGAACAGTCAGCCAATAGTGTATTACCCAATATCATCAAGACCACGCAACGTGCTTGTTGTGTAATCTAATTCATATTTGCCCCTTCAGGTAGTACTTCCTTTATTTTATTTACAAGGTATTTGGTAGATAATGGTTGTTGCAAGATCAAAAATTTTCTGTTGCGCAACTTTGTGAATGTGAGTTGTGATCGTGTATATGTTTTGGTTTCATTCATGTATTCTTAAGTTTTTCATTTATAAAGTTCAAGCCATTCAAGTTCTCCCAACAGCACATGATTTGATATGTCTGCATTCTTACTATTCGATGTAGAGAATCCTACATTTTTTCCTCTCACAAGTTCAAAAAAACATTGCTGCAATATTATGATTCCACCTAACGCATACAATTTCAAATTGCAAATGTATATTTTATAATCTTCACATGCAAAGGAGAAGCCAAAAAGCTATGCGCAGAAGTTTGACACACTCTCAAAATCTATGATTGCGGGACATCCACGTAATCATGCAACTGTCCAAAGTTCAATTCCACCTCATCTCCCTTCTTGTCCACGTTGTCTAGCCAGCCCAGTCATGGTGCCACTTCAGCGACTCCCGCAATCTTAGATTGCGGGACTACCAATTTCAAAAAAGTTTTCTGACACACAGTACAAACACAAAAAACCCACAAAAAAAACACTACTTTTGCAAAAAAATCCTAAAAAAGTAAGATGACTTGGAATGCATTTTTCCGCTTAAAAGATCCAGAAAGTGATTTATAAACTTTGTATGCTACATATTGAAATCAAGTGTAAGAATACAGATGTTGTCATGAATAAGAATACATATGTTGGATCCTATAGATATTTGTTTTTTAGAGAATAGCATGGTTGGTCCCTGTAGTTTTTAAATATTGCACTCTTGTTTCTAAGACATTACTAATTACATAGTTGGTACTTGACTTTAACAAATCTGCACTCGTATGGTCTCTGTCCCTAACATTACTTACTCATTTAAATGAGTTTGAGTTGACTATTTTACCCTTATAGTTAACTCTTAATAAATATGGGTGGCTCCACAACTATACTCTATCTTCTTCCCCTAACCCCACCTCCCTTCACCATCCATCATCTATTACCGACTCTTTTCCGACCAGTATTCTAGCGACACCAACATCACAACAACTCCACCCACAACCGCTCACTCTGACTTACCACCATCACCGCCCTACACCACACCTCTACCGTTAACTATCCTACAGTCACCATCGTAGCACAACCATAATCATTTTCAAATCTCATCACTGCCTACAACCAGATCTATCCACCATACTCTGCCACACCATCTAACAACTACCAACCTTCAACCTGCAACCACCACTGTTGACACTACCACCAAACCTAGTCCGTCAACCAACACCACTACTTCACCATGTGACCACTTGATCTCCAACAACCACCGAAAACCACCTACAACTGTTCACCACCAGAAAAGAGTAGAAAAATAAATAAACTACAACACCTTCTTTTTCCCAAAATAATGCAGTACAGTATCCTATTTTTATATTACTATATATATTAAAATACAACTGATTGCTACAGTAGCTTTGCTTAGCTACAGTATTTTTTTTTTTTTTTTTTTTTTTTTTTTTTTTAGGTTAAACAGTGGTGCTTTTTTTGTCTTTACATGTGATCATTTTTATGAAATTTTTTTATTTTTATTTTTTTAGACTTTAGGTACAGTGGTTTTTTTTTTCTTGTGTTTAAATGTAGGTCACTTTTAGGAAATTTTTTTTTTTTTTTTTTGTCTTTGTACTTAACTTTGGGTAGAGACTTAGGAAAATGGTTTTTTTTCTCTTACGTACATGTCGGTAGAAATTTAAATTGGCTTACGTATTCACGTAAACTTTTTTTAATGGTTTTTTTTTTTTCCTTTATATGTAGGCCATTTTTAGGAACTTCTTTTTTGTGTGTGTGTCTTACGTACAGGTTGGTAGAAATTCAAATTGGCTTACGTTTCGACGTAAACTTTTCAAAAAAAAAAATGAGTCGGCCGAATATAATACGCTATTATTAGACGACATAAATTCGAATTGCGCCCCGCAACGCGGGCGGATAAAAACTAGTTAGTAATTATAATAAAATAAAATATGTTGTAAATATCTTCAAGACTTTCTCCATACGTGTATACGAAGAAAGCATAATAATTATTCAAAAACTGTTGAATTCATATTTGCATCAATTTCATCTTGAACCTTTCTAGATTCTGTTTGGGAAATTTAAATTATTATTGAATATATAATTTTGTCAAAAAATGAATGGGGTTGTGAGTATGATAGTGAAAGAGAAGTTACAGGTATAAATGTGTGATATAGGTGGTGGTGGTGGTGAAGAAGAAGCAGTAGCAGCAAAGGTAGTGATGGGTTGGGTAATTATTTATTTAAAATATTTGTTCATTTTTAGTTTTTACAAAGGCAAAAAATCGACATTTTGTAATCATTTAACAGAGGATTTTAACGGTCGTTAGAGGCAACGACCAATACGGTAACAAAATTAATACATTTGGACCATGTTAGTAATAAATTTACAAACCTCGGGACCCAGTGGCGATATAGAAATGTTTTTCAGTAGTAACCTTTTTCATTTTTTTTCATTTTAGTAGTAACGTTTTCCAAATTTCGTAAAAAAAACCAAATTTTCCACTAATTTTCCACTACACGCACGAAGTTGAGCCGCAACGTACACGGCACCTAGTCCCATACTAGGTCCGCCCCTGTCGGGACCAACAATGTAAATAGTAAAGCCTTAGGCCAAGACTGCAATATTATTTCTATACATTTTCGTGAATTGGAAACCCCACTTATACCTACATTCAACCTTAAAACAATTTCAAAAGTAGGAATCACCGCTTAAAATTTTGTTGAATCATCACAAACGTGTGTCAAATACATGTATAGCATATAAAAATATTTTCGTTACTATATAACACATCAAAAAATGTCATCAATCGTTCCTTAGGAGATCTGCCCATGGTCTACAACGCATCACAAAGAATGTAATACGGTTGTGAGTCGGTTAAACACATCCTCTTGGCATGAAAGAGTTAGACCTCCCATCGATGATCAAACCCAAATTCTTCCTCGGATTGACGTAACAAGTTTGGAACAATGGTTGTTCCAAATATGATAGTGGGACAACAAACCGCCTCTTTTGCCCGTCACCAACATACACTGCTAGATGACCTTTTGGCACATCCCAATGATGATTTCTGCTGTGATGTGAGCTCAATCTGCTGAAACCTTTTAAAATAGAAATAGAAGAAGATAACCACATGAGACCCATATGTCTTAACGACTGAGAAAAAGAAGTATAAGTCGTGAAGTATTTTGGATACGAAAGACTTGTTGTACTATGAGGAGGGATTGAGACTAGTATATATATGCACAGAATTGCACCTTATCTTGGATTATAGAGCCTCACATGGCTTGGCCTATCAATGTCTTTCCAGGAATGTACTATATTAATTTTTAAAATAATTATATATATGTATAGATTAAAATAACGCGTATAAGTCAGATGCATAAGCAATTATGTACAAATCAATCTAACTGAGCAAGTGAATTAATTACTCGCATTCACATGAATCTCCATATTTTTTTAATTTTTAGTAGTTTATTGATAAAAATTATATTATTCCTTTCACACAAATACAATTAGTTCCCTACTAAAAGCACCAGAGTTAAGAATAACGTTTTATCTTTTGACAACGTGAACGTATACTACTAAAAGGACTTAAGAATGGACGATCCTACTTTGATGGAGCGGTCAGGGCTTCTCCTCCAATTGAGTTATCGTCTCATCCAGTTAGACGTATTAAAGCGAATAAAAGAATGTCTTGTAAATTGTAATCGTCATTCATCACATAGTCACATGTTAGGATTTTAAAACAGTGATCACCATGGATTAAAGCATATATTAGAGAATGTTGAAGAAGTCAAAATAATATAACTCTACCGATCGTGCTAGACTCGATCGGAAGTTAAGTTAAAATCTTGATAGAGGAAGTTAAGTTAAAATCTACAGATTTGTATGAAAAGAGTAAATAATAAGATGTAAAATTACGCTAATGGGCACAGATCCTGTATATTTCATGTGACCGAGTCTAAATGGGTTGGACCCATGTACTTTTATCTAGCTACAAAATTAATATGGCACGTCTATTCACACCCCATGGCTCCTTTCACCTCCCACGTGATTTTAAAGTGTCGTGCTTTAGCCATAGTGTGATTTTTTTTTTAACAGCAAATAACTTTATAGCTATATATAAAGCGCCAGCAAGAGGCTGAGAATACACCAAACGCTCGACCCGGAGCAGAAACAAAAACGGAAACACAAAACTCCAAACATCACAAACAAGAAGCTAAACTATACTAGAAACATCAAAGTTGATCCATTGCTCCCATGAAACCATGGGGCCCGCGAACCGATTAGAGAGCCAAAAAAAGCAATCTTCTTTGACAAGGTCGATGATGTTACGAACCGGAATGAATCTATTCTCGAACGATTTAGCGTTTCTGGAAAGCCATATTCTTCAAGTCGTGGCGACCGCAACCATGTGGACAATTCTCCTCCATTTTTTAGAGCTCGGGACCTTTACAAGATATTCGACCATTTCGGCTAAAGAATTAACTTGAAGCGGCCATTGGATTCTAAGCCAAACAATAATATTCCACCACACCGCTCTCGCCCAAAGGCACCCCAACAAGGCATGGTTCGCATCCTCTTGAGCCTGCCCGCATCTAGGACAGAAATGATCGGATAAGACCACCCCTCTCCCGGTAAGTTCCACCTTCGTCGCGACTTTTCCTTCGATCGCCCTCCATAGGAAATAATTAGCTTTGAGCGGCATCCACGTGTTCCAAAAGAAAGACTTAGACGGCTGCGAATCAGACTCTACAACTGCAATCTCCAATCTCAAACCTTTAACCGAGAAACCTTCATCCGGTTTGTTGCCCCAATACCAACTGTCAGACTCGCCTTGTAAACTGACATGGAACAGCCTTGCAGAAAGGTCTGCAAGCTGTTCAGTCTGCAGCGGACCAGCAGGATCCCGAGTCCAGACCCATTTAGCAGCCCTCGTATGATCGTCCCTGCTCTGAATATCTTCCACAGACGCATTTTTATCACCAACCAGCTTAAACAGATCAGGGTACTGACAAGAGAGCGGAGAATCCGAGAGCCAAGGGTCTTTCTAGAATCGCGTCTTGGCCCCATTACCTAACTTGACTCTGAGTTTCGATTTAAGCACTATTCCTTTACACAAAAGGCTGCCCTCCATATTCCCAATATCCTTCCACACCCCGGTAACGGAATTATTAACAGGAATAAGCCGCTTATCACGAGCCGAGGCATGAAGCGACTTAATAACTTCAGTCCAAAGTTGGGGCTGCTCATTCTTGAAACGCCACCACCACTTTGTCAACATAGAAATATTGAATTCTTCTATACTCCCCACACCAAAGCCCCCAAAGGATTTCGGCATCAAAATCCTATCCCATAGGATTTTGCACTTCCCATTATTCTTTCCCCGAAATCTCTCCTAATCCCTTCGAGTTTCTTCATAATCAACTTGGGAGCTTTGAATAGCGAGAGGTAGTAAGACGGAAAACTACCTAACACCCCCTTAATAAGAGTAAGTCTTCCTGCGAATGACAATGTCTTGGCCTTCCAATTAGAGAGCTTTTTATTGAACTTATCAAGAACGGGCTTCCAATATTTGATACGCTTCATGTTACCACCGATCGGAACTCCTAAGTCGTGAAGTATTTTGGATACGAAAGACTTGTTGTACTATGAGGAGGGATTGAGACTAGTATATATATGCACAGAATTGCACCTTATCTTGGATTATAGAGCCTCACATGGCTTGGCCTATCAATGTCTTTCCAGGAATGTACTATATTAATTTTTAAAATAATTATATATATGTATAGATTAAAATAACGCGTATAAGTCAGATGCATAAGCAATTATGTACAAATCAATCTAACTGAGCAAGTGAATTAATTACTCGCATTCACATGAATCTCCATATTTTTTTAATTTTTAGTAGTTTATTGATAAAAATTATATTATTCCTTTCACACAAATACAATTAGTTCCCTACTAAAAGCACCAGAGTTAAGAATAACGTTTTATCTTTTGACAACGTGAACGTATACTACTAAAAGGACTTAAGAATGGACGATCCTACTTTGATGGAGCGGTCAGGGCTTCTCCTCCAATTGAGTTATCGTCTCATCCAGTTAGACGTATTAAAGCGAATAAAAGAATGTCTTGTAAATTGTAATCGTCATTCATCACATAGTCACATGTTAGGATTTTAAAACAGTGATCACCATGGATTAAAGCATATATTAGAGAATGTTGAAGAAGTCAAAATAATATAACTCTACCGATCGTGCTAGACTCGATCGGAAGTTAAGTTAAAATCTTGATAGAGGAAGTTAAGTTAAAATCTACAGATTTGTATGAAAAGAGTAAATAATAAGATGTAAAATTACGCTAATGGGCACAGATCCTGTATATTTCATGTGACCGAGTCTAAATGGGTTGGACCCATGTACTTTTATCTAGCTACAAAATTAATATGGCACGTCTATTCACACCCCATGGCTCCTTTCACCTCCCACGTGATTTTAAAGTGTCGTGCTTTAGCCATAGTGTGATTTTTTTTTTAACAGCAAATAACTTTATAGCTATATATAAAGCGCCAGCAAGAGGCTGAGAATACACCAAACGCTCGACCCGGAGCAGAAACAAAAACGGAAACACAAAACTCCAAACATCACAAACAAGAAGCTAAACTATACTAGAAACATCAAAGTTGATCCATTGCTCCCATGAAACCATGGGGCCCGCGAACCGATTAGAGAGCCAAAAAAAGCAATCTTCTTTGACAAGGTCGATGATGTTACGAACCGGAATGAATCTATTCTCGAACGATTTAGCGTTTCTGGAAAGCCATATTCTTCAAGTCGTGGCGACCGCAACCATGTGGACAATTCTCCTCCATTTTTTAGAGCTCGGGACCTTTACAAGATATTCGACCATTTCGGCTAAAGAATTAACTTGAAGCGGCCATTGGATTCTAAGCCAAACAATAATATTCCACCACACCGCTCTCGCCCAAAGGCACCCCAACAAGGCATGGTTCGCATCCTCTTGAGCCTGCCCGCATCTAGGACAGAAATGATCGGATAAGACCACCCCTCTCCCGGTAAGTTCCACCTTCGTCGCGACTTTTCCTTCGATCGCCCTCCATAGGAAATAATTAGCTTTGAGCGGCATCCACGTGTTCCAAAAGAAAGACTTAGACGGCTGCGAATCAGACTCTACAACTGCAATCTCCAATCTCAAACCTTTAACCGAGAAACCTTCATCCGGTTTGTTGCCCCAATACCAACTGTCAGACTCGCCTTGTAAACTGACATGGAACAGCCTTGCAGAAAGGTCTGCAAGCTGTTCAGTCTGCAGCGGACCAGCAGGATCCCGAGTCCAGACCCATTTAGCAGCCCTCGTATGATCGTCCCTGCTCTGAATATCTTCCACAGACGCATTTTTATCACCAACCAGCTTAAACAGATCAGGGTACTGACAAGAGAGCGGAGAATCCGAGAGCCAAGGGTCTTTCTAGAATCGCGTCTTGGCCCCATTACCTAACTTGACTCTGAGTTTCGATTTAAGCACTATTCCTTTACACAAAAGGCTGCCCTCCATATTCCCAATATCCTTCCACACCCCGGTAACGGAATTATTAACAGGAATAAGCCGCTTATCACGAGCCGAGGCATGAAGCGACTTAATAACTTCAGTCCAAAGTTGGGGCTGCTCATTCTTGAAACGCCACCACCACTTTGTCAACATAGAAATATTGAATTCTTCTATACTCCCCACACCAAAGCCCCCAAAGGATTTCGGCATCAAAATCCTATCCCATAGGATTTTGCACTTCCCATTATTCTTTCCCCGAAATCTCTCCTAATCCCTTCGAGTTTCTTCATAATCAACTTGGGAGCTTTGAATAGCGAGAGGTAGTAAGACGGAAAACTACCTAACACCCCCTTAATAAGAGTAAGTCTTCCTGCGAATGACAATGTCTTGGCCTTCCAATTAGAGAGCTTTTTATTGAACTTATCAAGAACGGGCTTCCAATATTTGATACGCTTCATGTTACCACCGATCGGAACTCCTAAGTACTCTAATGGAAAAGAACCCGCTTGGCAACCAAGCAAACTAGCAAAATTCTCCACTTCTTGGTCATCCACCCGAACCCCAAAAAGTTGACACTTGCTATAATTAACTTTGAGGCCGGAAACGAGATAAAGGCACCGGAGGAATCTATTAAGGCTAAGGATGTTACTCCTAGACCACTCCCCCAAAAAAATAATATCATCCGCATAACAAAGATGAGATAGCGCCGGGCCATTGTTCGGCAAATACAACCCTTGAAAGAGACCCGAATCAACCGCTTTCTTCATAAACATGCTAACCACTTCCATAGCCAAAATAAAGAGGAAAGGAGAGAGAGGATCTCCTTGGCGGAGACCTCTTTTGAATTTAAATTCACCGGTAGGGGAGCCGTTTACTAACACCGACCCCGTCCCGGATTTAAGGCACCCTTTAATCCACCCCAACCATTTCGACGGGAAACCCATAAACTCCATAGATCTAATAAGGAAATTCCAATTTAACGAAGCGTAAGCTCTTTGAAAGTCCGACTTAAAGATCAAAACTTTCGTTTTCCTCTTCTTTGCCACGACACCAATTCACTAACAATGAGAGGCCCATCCAAGATATTCCTTCTCCCGACAAAGGCCGATTGTGTTTGACTTATAATCGGATTTAACTCCTCTAATCCGATTAGAGAGGCTTTAGAAATGATTTTATAAAGAGACCCAACAAGCGAGATAGGTCTATAATCTTGCGCATTTTGAGGGTCCGTTTTTTTTCGCGACGAGAGCAACAAAAGAGGCAATACAACCCTTTGAAATCTGACCCGTCCTGTGAAAATCATCAAACAAACCCTGGATAGGGACCTTGAACTCCTCCCAATATGTTTTTGAAAAATTTAAGGGTAAAGCCATCCGGGCCGGGCGACTTCCCACCCTTACACCCTTTCACCGCTGCCCAGATTTCATCACAAGAAAATTGGGCAATAAGAGTGCTAGCCGTATCTTCATTTAAACACTTCAGCCCCGGATTACTAAAGAGAGGTCTTCTACACATCGGTTCATTGAATTGCGTTTTAAACCACTTGAAAAATTCTTCTTTAATACCAAACGGATCCGTGACCCAATCTTCTCCAACTTTGATACCATATATCTTATTACTCGCTTTATTAACGTTGACCAAAGCGTGAAAAAATTTAGAGTTTTCATCGCCGAACTTCAACCAATTCACCCTCGATTTCTGCATTAAATCTTTTGATCTCTTCATGTCCAAAACCTTAAGTTTGGCCTTTGACTCCATCCTACTCTTCTTATCCTCTGCGAAGAGAATTCCCTGCAAAGCTTTGTTTTCAATATCCTCCACGATTTTGGCTAGTAAATTCCTCTCCCTGTCATCTTCCTTAAGTCTTGCCGAACGCCAACTTTTAATACCCTCTTTAATAGATTTCAAGGTCAAGAGGAGGGAATAATCAATTTTAACATTACTGCACATAGCATTCACCTTACTTTTGACAATAGCCTCCAACTCCTACTCTCCAAGCCAACTATTATAAAACTTAAACCGGACGGGCCAAAGTCCCTAGGATCACAAACTAAATAAATAGGGCAATGATCCGAGTATTTCCGTTCCAAGACCTTAAAAATAGCGTCGGACCATCTAGACATAACCGAGGGGCAAACCAAACAATGATCCAACTTACTCATTTTTAAATATTCACTATCAGAAACATAAGTGAAGGGCCCCCTACCATATTGAACTCGAGCCATCCTACTCTTCTTATGAACTCGTTAAAATAAAGAGCAGCTGCGGGATCGAAAACCGAGTTCAGTATTTCATCACAGTGCCTGACCTCATTATAGTCCCCTATAGCAATCCAAAGGCCCTCAAGTTGAGCTGTCACCTCCTCAATCTTTTCCCACAACAGTTTTCGGCTAGCCGGGTCTTGCGGAGCATGGATATTAATAATATTAACGCCTTCTTCCACACCTGAGATAACACCAGACACAAGCGGAAAATGACGGTGTTTAATAATGTTAGAAGCGGTAAACCTGTTGGGGTCCAAACGGAGACCAATCCGCGCATCTCCCAATCGCGTCAACCGAATCGAAGCAAAACGGGAGCCTGCCCCAAATCTTAGGTATCATCTCTTCCTTCAGCCCACTCTGATGCGATTCTTGAATGCAAAGGAAGTCAATATTATTCGATCTCTTCAAGTCCCTGACCCAAACTTGTTTATCGGAACCATACACTCCACAGATATTAAGGGACAAAACATTCATTGTAAACATCTTTATTCCGCTTCTCCTTGAACTACCTTACTCATGTGATTATTAAAGCCATTTAACTTGATCCCCAGACACTCGTCATAATCAATGGAATCATCAACTTCTCTTTCAAACAAATCTCCGGCTTCCGAATCAAACGCACTATCATTATCCCCTTCTTCCGAGTTGTCTTCGTCTCCATTATCATCCTTACTGCAAAGATCATCTTCATGACGCTTCCTCCTATTTTCCGCATATCTACGGATAATATCATCCAAATCAAAAGGATCTGAATTACAAGGGGCGTTCAGGTCAGGAGTATTAAAGGTTGGTGGGACAGGTTTTGAAGATAAATGGAAAGAATTACTGGGCCTCGGCTCCTTATTGGCAGAATCCACCTGCTCAAGACATGGCCCAATAAGAATACTTTTAATTTGGGCTTGAGGAATCGGCCTCTGACTAGAGTTAGACAAACAGCCTAATTCATTATTGTCACCCTCCTGGCGGTCCCTCCTTGAGCCAACCGAAGTAGACCTGGGAGAGTGTGTCGAATTAATGCATTCCTTGGAACTGTATCCCCATGCATTCCCATGCACGTCTCCTCGCCTTCACTAGACTCTCCATCTTCTCCACCGGGAGCTAAAACAACCACCGATTTCAAAGAGGATTCCGGTAGGTTCACCGGATGAGACACGTTCAACGGAATATGTGGCTTCCAACCTGCCTCAAACTCTTCAACCCACACCTTGATAAGTTGATTATTCCATGAAACCACCACTTCGGAATTAATCTTCTTAGTGGACAAGACCAAAACCACCATGGAGCTAGAGGACATATCAGTGTCAACCAGGGAAGCATTCGACTTCACCAGCAATCTACCACATCTCTCACCCACTTTGTTGAACGTATGTCTATTCCACAGCAACAAGGGAACACCAAACACTTTGATCCAAGCCAAACGTTGTATCTCTAGAGCACTTCCGTCCCAAACCTTGAGGGTGGAGAACCAGGTGGACCATATTTCAATAGCATCAGAAAGGAGCACTAGGACATACTCCTTTTCGGAGAAGACTAGGCCTATCCTCAATCCACCCAAGAATTTAAGTTGCACATCCTAGTTAATAAGGTTCTCATTTAGGTCATGGAGACGCTTCAAAGCATCGAACTCCTTTAATTCTCCGACCAATAATTTATCCTCCCACTTTTTAGAAACATCATAACCTGTAAGAGAGAGTTCCACCCCGAACCGGCAATCGCCATCACGAGACACGTTACCCAGAGCTTCTCTATATGAACGGTTCAAAGGGAGGGAACCATCCACATGAGTATTGTCCGAGTGTCTCGAATTTAACACATCCCTCAGATCTTTTCTCACTGGTTCCTCCATCCTGCGAAACACCGACTGCCTAAACGGACGTTTTCAAAAAAACTCACCGACCTTTAACAGCTTTTTTGGGGTGAGTATTTATGTGGGCTTTGGGGGTAGGTTTTTTTTGTGACTTTTTTTTTTTTTTGTAAGTTTATATATCTATGGATTTTATGTTTACTTAATTTTTATTTTATAAGTTTTTTTATAAAAAATATATAGGTGTAAACATGCCAAATCACACGATAAGTTTCCCAGAGTTTTTTTGATGAAATAGTAGATTTTTTAGGAAAATTTGTGTTTGTAGTGGGTGTCAAAAACAAATTTTTGAAAATGGTACTTCCGCAATCTTAGATTGCGGAAGTCGCTGAGTTAGCCGATGACTAGGACAAGGTGGACAACATGGATGGCTGGAACAAGGTGGGTTTTTTTCTTTGATGACTTGGCACTTCCGCAATCTAAGATTGCATAAGTCAAATCTTTTATTTTGAGAGTTAGAATTGAGTTAGAATTATATATAAGTTATTTATTTTGAGTCGTTTAGAACGTCTGAATCAATCAAACATAAAAACATTCAACCAACATAATCTTTTTCCATTTCCATGCAACACATTACACAAAGTTTTTTCACAGTACTTATATACGAATTCCATATTTTTTTTGTCCATACAAGAAAATTCCGAATTCCATATATCTTTTTCCATACAATAAAATTCACATTATTGGGGTGAGTATTTATGTGGGCAAAAAAAATATGGAATTCGGATATAAGTGTGAAAAAACATTGTGTAATGTGTTGCATGGAAATGTAAAAAAATTATGTTGGTTGAATGTTTTTATATTCGATTGATTCGGACGTTCTAAACGTCTCAAAATAAATAACCTATATATGATCCTAACTCAATTCTAACTCTCAAAATAAAAGATTTGACTTATGCAATCTTAGATTGCGGAAGTGCCAAGTCATAAAAAAAAATCCACCTTGTCCAGCCATCCATGTCGTCCACCTTGTCCAAGTCATCGGCCAACTCAGTAACTTCCGCAATCTAAGATTGCAGAAGTACCATTTTCAAAATTTTATTTTTGACACCCACTACAATCACAAATTTTCCTAAAAAATCTACTATTTCATCAACAATGATGAAAGCATAAGTTTTCAAATAAGTTTAGGCATTTTGATGGTTACAAGGATGCACGCTTTGGTGAAGTATAGTGTTTAATATTTTCCCAAAAATAAGTTTTGCAAATTATTATTCTAACCGTTTAATTATTGTTATTAATAAAGGAGGGACTTATTTACACCTCCTAAAATCTTATTTGCACCTGGCTCTGCGGCCCGCAGAGGCCTCTGCGGGCCGCAGAGTATACTCTATGGCTCGCAGAGGCCTCTGCGGGCCGCAGAGCCTGGTGCCAATCATTATCAATCATTGCCAATCATTGACTTATGCTTCTGCGGCTCACAGAGGCCTCTGCGAGCCATAGAGTATCACTTTAATACTTTTACTACTTTTACCTTTGATTTGGATGGTTAGATTTTTTTTTTCCCGGCCAACAAAAGTTTTATATAATCGCCTCGTTAAACGTGTAAATGGTTTTCTGTTTTGTTTCCGTTGTCATCTCGATAAGCGTGTAAGCGTATATTATTGTCTCGATAAGCGTGTAAGCGGTTTTTTGTTTCCGATGTTGTCTCGATAAGCGTGTAAGCATATAACAAACATTTATATAAATAGACGGACAAATATAAGCAAGCATTTCAAAACATAATATACCAAAATATGATAATATAATGTAGACAAGTGTACTAGCTAAATACATCAGATCAAAATAACACTACTGGGGAGGCAACTCCTGCTGCGTGGTGTCAACAGGCGGCGGCTGCTGCGAGGACGACCCGGGCTCCTGGGAGGACGACCCGGGCTCCTGGGAGGACGTCCCGGCGTCGGTGCGTGCACCAAGCTGTGATAACGGTGGCAAACCGGCAGTCGCACGCCTATCCTCCTCGCTCGCAAGCAGCAGACTGAGAGTCTGACTCACTACCGCCTGCTGCTGATCCACTGCCGCCAGCCGCTGATCCACTGCCACCCGCCACTGGTCCATCTGCTGACGCCACTGACGCGCCGCCACGGCCTCCTCCGCTATCACTCGTAGCTGCTCTACAATAGTAGAATTCAACCTCAACGACCGAAAAACGCGTGGCGGATTCTGCTGGGCCTGAGGATCGGGCACGGGCCTCGGGATCTCCACCTCCGGCTCTGCCACATCCACCATCTCAACCTCAACATGCCCCTACATATATACATACAAACATACATACATGTATACATGCATACACACATACAAACGGGGGCAACATATATACAGGTATAAATTATAAACATGCTTAAATAAATAAACACACCTGAGTTGTTTCAAACGAAATATCCGGTTCGGTTCCTCGCTATAGTCACCCGCCTCGTGTGCGTATCGTGGAGCGCTTGGAGGCACGTAACATGACTCCGGTTCTTCTACATACTCCTCGTTTAAATCGGGCAGTTGTAGCTGTTCATTTAAATCCGGCAACGCTGCTTTCCCGATATAACCGCTGGCTCATCACGCTCACTATCGCTTTTCAGGACGCAACATACGTCAAACCATTCACCCGAAGACATTGTGTTATGAACTGGTTGGTCGGATGTTATTTTTTCCAGAGAAATTTTGGAACCGTCGAAGAACCGCAGAGGTCTCTGCAGGTCGCAGAGGGATTATTTGACCTGAATTGTCAGTCTGATATTCGGTGACCTCGTACTTTCTAACCCTATATGGCTCGCAGAGACCTCTACGAGTCGTATAGGGTTTAATTACACCCAACTACCGTAGCTCGGCGGCTCGCAGAGACCTCTGCGGGTAGCAGAGGTCACTGACAAAAGCTGCTCTGCAGCCTGGCATTGATTGTTCTGTGGGCACCCATGTCTGCGGCCCGCAGAGGCCTCTGCGAGCCGCAGGAGGGTTAGGTTTTTAGGGCAACAAAGCTCTGTGGCTCGCAGAGGCCTCTGCGGGCCGTAGAGCGTCGCTGTTTTCGATGCTCTGACAGCTCTGCGGCCCGCAGAGGCCTCTGCGAGCCGCAGAGGCCTGTGAAACCCTAAAAAAACCCTAGGTGTAAATAATATGACCCTTAATAAATGCACATCAAATTATAAAATAAACTTTTTAGCAATTTTGTTATTTATTAGTCCACTTATTATTTTAACATTTTATAACAATTTGAAACAAACATCATATAAAAAAAAGATGAACTGCATTAATATATAATAATCAGTTTGTATATACAAATTATAAAATACAACTGAAATCTAATACAAACTAAGATACACTATTGATCATCAGCCGGTTGTGGTGGTAAATGTAGGAGTGGTAACTCATCTAACCCCGCAACCTCTCGTAACTCCCGCAACGTCTCACCACCCAATCCATCGAACGTTCGTTCGTTCCGCCGAAAGCAGAGATCAAAGTCCCGAGCGACCAACCGCACAGCAAGAGCCAGGTCCTCATATATGTGTTGGGGGTACTGCTGCGGCGGCAGCGATGGCGATGGGGGCTCAACGTCAACTGGTTGCTGCTGGAATCCCGGCTGCATACGGGAAGGCGCTGGTACTCCCGGCTCAACCTCCAAGAATAAAGGGATGTCCCACAGCAACGGAAACTGCTCGAAGACGGAAATCTGGTGGTTCCGCGTCTGGAACCGATGTCGAGGAACGTGCACGGCCATGCCATAGCCGGGACTAGGTGGGGAGGTCCTCCTTCTGTATGAGGCCTAGCAATCGCACAATAACGGTGACATAAGCCCCATCGTACACAATACCACGAGTCTACCAATGATATGCTAAGGCAAAGTTCTTCGCCAAGCACTCATGTAACACGCACGTCCTTTCACATAGTAAACAATAAAAAATAAAATGTCAAACTTGTTGACCTTATCCCGGATGAAGTGGTGTGGAATGATGGAAGACGCAACAATCTGGTGTAGGTAGCAGTAGAGAGGATCAATGATCACGCTAGCCTACGCCCAGGACCTGCCAAAGGGCGTGTCATGCGATAAACCTTCAAAAACTGATAAGGGTCTGCCTGTCCAGCTTTCTGACCCCCATGTGTACATCTCCGTACCAATCTCATGCTGACGGTGCAACCCTGAGTGCACTGCGAACCTGTCCAGGGTCATCTGAAACCGCTGGCCGACCATCCGGAGAGAGATCTCGCGCTATGGACGATCTGGGTCATTGACATAACCCTCCGTTCAATGCTCGAACGTGAAGGAGTATAGAAACTCAACCGTTAGCGGTCGTCACGTATCCTCTATGGCAATTTGGAACAACCGCGACCAGGGAGTGTCAATCCTGATAATCTCCCCCGCCCTCCCTCCCTCCGTGAGATCCTCCAAGAACTGTCACTTGATCGCGACTTGTCCGCCGACCATCATCGTCCGCAACTTGGCGTACTTCGTGCACGCGTCTGCGTCCCCGGGAAACTCCAGGCACGAGTGTCCCGGCAAAATATCAACATGGGCCCCCTGATCTACCTCTTCAACCTCCAAATCCCCAAAGTCAAACATATCCTCATCAGCAACAACAATCTGTAACATTTTTTTAAATAATATTAAAGTTTTAAGACTAAAACAAAAATAAAAACTTTTCACTTAAAAACTTTGAAATAATATAAAATTTAGAACTTATATTAATGTAAAAAAATTAAAGGTTTTAGGTTTTAAAATAAGTTTTAATATAAAATATACTTTAATATTAAAACATTAAAAACTTAACAGTATAAACTTTAGAATAATATTAATTTAAAAAATAAAGTATTCAATATAAGTTTTAATATTAAAAAATGTGGTGAAGCATCACATTATGGTGGAACGCGGCGCTTCATCTATTCTTCTCCAAATCCAAAACCCTAACCATCATTTATCAACCCCAAATCTAAAGTTTATCGCATAATCGAACATACTATAGTGATAATCGAGTGAAAACATCGTAAAAACTAACATTTTTGATGAACAAAGCAAGAGTCGGATTGAGAGTGTGTATATATGTGTGTTTTTAGTGTTTTGATTATTTGAAATGTTTGCTCTATCTGACCATGTTTCAGGCTTTAACGTGGCACTTAAGCGCCACGTTATGGCCATAACGCAGTGCTTAAATGCCATGTATGGCCTGAAACATGGCCCATTGGCCAAACATTTCACCTAAGCGTTGCGCTATGGCATAGCATAGCGCTTAGGGCATATATTTTTTTAGAATGTTTTATTGTTATTTTTAAATGTTTTAATTCATTTTAAATCATTTAAAAGTGTTTTAATTTGTTTCCAATAAAAAAACCATTTAAGGCGTTTCGGTTCTGTTTTATTTAACCTTTTATAATCCCCCCTTGGAATTCTCGTCAGGTATTCCGTTCTATTTAACCTACGCTCGACTCACGTTACCGTACATTTACCTCCCCAAAAAGATAGATATACTAGGTTCTTGTCAATTGAACAACTACATTCAAAATGAAACTTTATTCCCGTAGAATCCTCCCCGGGCATTCCACAATAACTTTTGAAAACTATCTTTTTAGTAATCAATTTTCCCCCTCATATTCCTCATGGACATCTGTAAATATCATTATGAAAACCATTTTCCCCGGTAATTCTCACCGACAAGTTCGTACTTAAAAACAGAAAGGATCAAACAAAACAACAATTATATGATAAACCAATGCGTGTAACATAAATGTAAATTAAGTAGTGTCTTATATGAGGATTTGTAAATTCCTATAAGACGACGGCGACCTATCCTGGGGCCATAACCGAACCAAGACTACAAAATTCATTTGCCCTGCATGAGTGGTCTAGCGGATCAACAACCCAATTCAGAATAACATGCACCCCTTGTCTTTATCGAGTAGACGCTATCAACCAGGGGTGGGCCTCATCAGGCACCAACAGTACTATCTAGATATCCCTGCGGTTTCATACCCTAAACTAATGGTTACAGTAAACACGCGAGGAGCTACCCCGGCTGATTTCCATTACCCAGGTACGCATCTTGCTACTCATCATTTTCGACTCGACTCACTTTACCATATATTTATCTGCCCATAAATATACTAGGATCGTGTAGGTTGAAGTTAGCCATTTTCTATACATTACAGCAATTTGGTAAACATATATTTTCCCCAAAAAGTTTATAAAACATTTTGAATTAGGGTCGTTAAACTCATGCAACACCTTTCATCTCCCTTTTATCCCTGTACAACTTTATAAAAGCATTTTTAACTGTAAACGTTTTCTTAAAAACTTTGTTTTGCTTTAAATTCACCAGGTTCTCATAAAACAAGCATGCCCCCCCCCCCCAAAACAATTACAAAAATAGTAAAAAGTGGGGTCATGAACTCACCTTAATTTCCTTGCAATAGCTAGCAAACCAATCCCGAAGCCTTGACCGACTTCCTGTGCCCTAATTACCAACAAAGGATATCGTAACATTCTGTCACATATAAGCCTAGCTTATTTCCGATATAAAAGACAGTTTATCCAACTATCTAGACTCGTGTGTACTAGCCTGAGTCTTAAAGTGTTTCAACTAAACGAACCAGTCGTGACTTATCTTGATCATGTTTAACATACGACATAGCACCCAAGTTATGCCCTTGTCACTATTCATGTGGAAACCACGTCAGACTATACCACGAAACGTATAACCATCCTGAGTCGTGGCTCGTCTGGTAAATCGGATAAACTTATTTGCCCTGTATAATTGTTCTGTTGAGAAAATACTCTTTGATAAAATACAAATAGTTGTTATTATAACCAACTAAAGGATCATCTGCAACTGATCTTTGCAACTAAATTAAGATTTCAGCACTAAAATATGATCAACTGTCTTGTTGGAACTTATATTTGCAACAGGCTCATGTTGCTACATAGCTGTTTGGCGAGTGAAATCCGAGATCATTTGCCACCTATCGAAGTTGTAACGTTGTTAGCGAGTATTAAAATGTTTCAAAACGTATCATTTGCAATAGTCGTGTCACAGCTAACTTAACTTTGCAACCAAAATATTATGGGATAAATTTAGCGACTGAAATTCTCGCCTTAGAATAATAAATCGATCACCAATTAAGATCGGATCATGTTCCAAAATGGATGATCCACAACTACGGTTTAGGATCATTTATGATCAAGATTACGATGATAACTGTTTGCAACTGTGAGAAATAGCGACCTAATTAGCAGTGCCACATTGGGACCGCTAATAACTTTTTTAAATAAAAGTTCTTGCCGAATATGCTATTGGATTTTCACCGTGTATATTAAACCTTTTTTTTTAAATTTCACCCTCTCAAAACAAAAGTTGTGATGCTTTATGTGACTGCTATTAATATTACTTATTGTTGTTTAATTTGTTACAAAAATTTAGTTTCTTTAAATTCTTTCTATAACAGTTGCTATTTTCTTGGGCAATCGGGTTGGTAAGGAATTATTCTTGTTTAAAATTGACTTTGAGAAAGCATACGATAATGTACATTGGGAGTTTTTGATTTCGGTTACGAGCCAGATGGGGTTTCCCTATATATGGTGCAAGTTGATTTTTTGGGGTTTTATCGTCAGCAAGATCTTCGGTTTTAGTTAATGGTGCCCCAACCTATGAATTCGACTATAAAAATGGAATCCAACAAGGGGATCCGATTTATCCATTCCTTTTTATTATAGGTATGGAAGCCTTCTCGGGTATTCTAAAGAAGGCTTGCATAATTGGTGCGTTGGTGTGCAGTTGCTGAGTGGTGATCCTGTGCTTTCTCATTTGTTATATGTTGACAATGTGATACTAATGGGAGAATGGTATAATTTTACTTTCTTGAACATGAAATGGATATTGAGGATTTTTTTTATCTATGTTCAGGTCTTAAAATAAATCTGCACAAGTCTACTATTTATAGAATAAGAAAGGATATTGAGGAGGTGTCATATAAGGCGGATTTGTTGGGTTGCAAGGATGGGAATATTCCATATATGTATTTGGGTATAAAGGTCAGGGCTAACATGAACCGCGTGGGTAATTGGGAGCCGATGGTAGATGTATTCTGGTCCCAACTTTTTAAGTGGAAAGCAAATACATTGTCCATCGGAGGTCCGGTAACACTTATTAAAGCGGTATCAGAGAGCTTGCCGACATATTATTTTTCGCTATATAAGGCGCTGGTCAAGGTGGTTAGTTCTCTTGAATATATGATAAAACAATTTTTTGTGGGGTGGTAATAGGGATGTCAAGAAGATGAATTGGTTTTGATGAGATAGGGTCACTTGCTCTAAAAAGGAAGGGGGTTTGGGCTTAAGTAAGCTAGCTTTGTGTAATAAGGCTTTACTTTTTAAATAGTTATGGAGATATAGAGCAAAGTAGCATGCATTGTGGAAGAAAGTGATCGACGCTATTCATGGATCTAGACCAAGATGGGATGTGGTTCCGGTTAATAAAAGATTTTCGAGGGCGTGGAATAATTTTGTTTCATTCCATATGTTTCTGGATCGATCCGTGGTGTGTTCTATGCCTTTGAAAGATAGATTTCCATCGCTGTTTTGTTTAGAGACTGATAAATGGTGTACGGTGGTTGTCCGACATGGGTTTTCCATTGATAATTCGGTTCCAAATTAGTCTTAGTCGATAGCTCCTGCTTCAGTTTCAGAGGTGCAAGAACTGTGTGAATGTAACAGGTTATTATTAGGGGTTCGTTTATCTAGTGCTGCAGACAGATGGATGTGGAATGTAGGTTCGGAACTGAAACTCTTTGTTTCTATGGTGAAGAAGTGGCTGCTTGTTAAGGTTGATGTTGCTAACCGATACATACTTAAGTGGAGCAAATGGATCCTAAGTACGTGTAATATTTTCATGTTGCGCGCCGAACATTTTCATGTTGCGCACGGAACTTGATAGGATCCCAACTAAAGTGGCGTTGAGTAGAAGAAATATTTATGTGGCCTATAAATTTTTAGCCTTTTGTGAAGGTTGTGAGGAAACGGCGGTGCATGTCTTTACTAGCTTGTAGTTTTGCGTTCGGGATATGGAGTGGTACATCAGCTTGGTGCGGCATTCCTAATATACTTGCTTTTGAAATTAAAGATCTATTGAACTTATACAAACATATTGGCGGCTCAAAGATAAAGAAGAAAGTCTTTCATGGTATCGTACTTATCACGTGTTAGTGGATTTGGAAGGCTCGAAATGAGAAGATATTTCAACATAAGAGGCTTAACGTGGTGGAGGTTGTGACGGAGGTCTAATCCAAGGGATTCCTTGGTATAGAAATCGTTTTAAATCGGACCTAGTTGATTGGACGAATTGGTGTAACTATAATCAGATGTAATCGTTTGTATTTTTGGAGGCGATTCTATTTCCACCTTGCAGATAGGTCAGCCTTGGGTGTTTTTTGTTTAATGAAAATTGCTTTAAAAACAGTTGTTATTTTCATATCCACTTTTGTGACATTTCATTTCGATCGCAATGTAGGCAAACGTTGCTTAATTACCTGCTTACTGTCAGTAAGTTTAGGTCACAACTTTACCTCTTTTTATAGTATAATTTATCATGCTTTATAAAGTGACTTAGGAATTCATCATGTCCGAGTGATTACTTGGGTTTTTATCTAAAACATTATTAACTTTAGACCGAATGGGTGGCAGCACAATGCTATCAAAGTGTTGATCATGTTGCCTCTTCCGTATAAATATAATGAGGGTTGGAGTCCCATTTTTTATAAATGGTGTAGACTTAAGATTAGGTTTAAGGATGTGTAAGTTAAACATTGAGTAAAATAACTTGAAATACACAAGTTTGAAATATTTCCATGTATATTCCTCGAAGGCTGAAAGAACAAAAAACAAAAAATTATGAAGAATGAAGGCTCTTCATCGGTTTACAAATAGTGGGAGCCACCCTAAAAATACTTGGTGATTTCACTAGAGAGTGTCAATATATACATATATAGAAAATAAAAGATATGTATCGAACACTGCATAACACATTAAAAAGTTACGGTGTGACTTGATGTAGTTCCTTAGTTGATTTGTCATTGGTCTACTATATATCACAAATAATGTAATATGGATGTGAGATGATTAAATACATCCTCTTGGCATGTAAGAGTTAGGCCTCCCATAGGATGATCAAACCCAAATTCTTCTTCCGACTCACGCAACAAGTTTTGGAACAACGGTTGTTCCAAGTATGATATCGGAACAACAAACCGCCTCTTCTGCTCTTGACCAACATAAATTGCTAGATGACCGCTTGGCACATCCGAATGATAAACTCTACTGAGACACAAGCTCGATCTGCTAAAACCCTTTACAATAGATATCAAAGAAGAAAATAACCTTATAATACCCATATGTGAATGAGAAAATAGTTTACGTAAGATGGGATAGGAAAGATTGAAAGAAGACTTGCCCAATTTTGCGGAGGGCTTGAGGCTTATAACATAGAGTGCTTAACACCTTATCTTGGATGATAGAGTGTCACATGGCTTGGCCCCATCAATATCTTTTCTAGGAATGTACTATTTTAATTTTTAAAAATTCTATATAAAATCAACTATGTGAACGCGCATAAGTCATATGCATATATAAGCAATATGGGTACACCCCAGCAAACAACAGCAAAAGAATCAACTACTTTTCTACTAGTTTATTAATTTTAATTATTCTTTTTACACATTAATGCAAGTAGTCATAGTCATTTGAGTTGAAGATAGCTATTTATCATTTGAAAATATGATTGTATAGGAACAATCGAATGGTACGAATCGAAGATGTTCTCTTTATGTATTTCATAGTTCATCGTATCGCCTCAATTAAGTTATCGAGTTAAGGTATCAAAACATTTTTTAACTTGTAGTTGTATATGAGAATAGCTAATATAAGATATAAAAGAAACTCGAGTAATTACTACTTAGACGCTCAAATTCCAAGATTGTATTTATTTAGAAGGTGTTTGAGATTTACTTATATAACTCTAAAAATGTTTTTTTTTGTTGTTAAAAGTGCTTGTTACTTATAACTTTTAAAAATGAATTTAAAAAAATGATTAAGTTCGCTTTTGTGGTGGGAAAACTCAATAAATTATTTTTTAAAAAGTGTTTGATTTGGCTTATTCATGTAAAATGATCTAAATGTGCATATAGGTTGTAATGAATGCAAAGAGTGGGTGGATAAATCTATAATTTGTATTCCAAAAGTCAAAACAAAATGTCAGAATTTGTGACTTCTTCAAAACAGTTTTTCAGCCTATATAAAAAAATCCAAACCAAAAAGTTCTTCAAACATACACTACGTTTATAGATTAATGGTGTAAGGGATACTTAGCTCAATTCCGTTCTCGCTTCCATTCGCATTGAACTTGCATCCGTTTGACCCGTTTGCATCCCTAGTTCTTGTACCTAACTTAGGGACATGTCAAACCTTGTTTTTGTTAGAATACATAATATGGATTTCTTTCATTATCCAAGGCATCATGTATTCAGTTTACCTCTAGCTTCACATTTAAGGTATTCATGTTCACTAGCTTAGGCAATCATGCACACAAGTACTAGGATTTCATTACTTATACTAATCTCATCCAAAACAACATTTAGAGTCAAGGAAAAGGGTATCTAGACAATCACATGTGATAAGTTTATAAAAAAACTTTATTTTTACTGCAGCACTTTTTGCGCATCAGCTGTTCGGGTTGCTTTTACCCGTTCTAAATCCCATAATCTGACTTTGACTTTCAAATAAGAAATGTGCTACGTTCAAAGACCTTTCCAGGCATATAAAGAACACCTCCTAACGATTTTTGTATGATTTTATATGATTTTTTTAAGATCATGTCTGCACATAAAATGGTTCCAAACAGCATGCTGTTAAAACGAATTTACTAACTTATCATGTTGTTTTGACCCACTACAACTCAGAATTAGCTTCTCATGACTAAATACGAAATATAATATGTGCAACAAGCTTTTCAACGATATAAGGCTCTTCTTCTAACTCCTAATAACGAATGAGATATGCCCTTTACAAGATGACTATATAGGGCTGTCAAAAGTGACGAATTTCATACAATTTTTAAAACATTTGACTCAATTCAAGTTTCATGTAGACATTTTATCAAACATCTTATATGCACCATTTTTGCAAATGAATTCTAATCCTTATAGACTTTTTAAACCTTACCATTTCTTTGGTTAAACATCATTACAAGTTCAATTTATCAATTTGCACATCTATATGACAAGTTAACACATACTAGTACAAGGATCCTTCAAATACATGTGTAGCTCAACATTTGGGTTAAAACCCACTACCTACACCTACAAGTATCATCCTAATCCACATGAATCATATAATACATAACTTTTTATCATGTTTTATAGTTTCTTTGATGTCTACAAACATATAGGAACCCATAGCCATCATTAATTCACGTTTTTATAAAATACCCTAAAACCCTCATCTTCCTAAATCATGAGTTTTTCATGAAATCAAAGGAAATAAGTGATACCTTAGGGTTTAGGAGGATGTAGATGGCCAAAGTCTTACTCATGCACTTGATCAACATCATGATTTTGGCTTGAATTGCACTAGAAGGATGAACTATGTGTTGTGTGTGTGTTTTATGTGTGAAGAACAAATTCCATCTCCTGGACATCGATTCTTCTTTTTCTTCTTTATTTTTTAACCTTAATACAACTTTTGCCAATTGACACATTTTGTCCCTCGAGTTCTAATTTCCATGTTGTATTAAATCAAATGACTAACTAGGATAGTCTCTTGTATCGGGTTTTTGGCCAATTTAGATAATAAAAACTAACGGGGTTACATTCCTATTATAACACAAGTCCACATTTTATCTGTTGATAGAGCATTCGCTCTTACAATTAATTCGTTTTGGTATTTGATAATCATGCCAAATTACTTAATTAAGCAAAACTGATTTTTGGGGTGTTACATCAACTTAATCCCAAAAAGCCAGTCTCGTCCACTTTTATTATGTGTAACCAAGGCCATGCCAAGGTTTATCAACTGGTTTATCAAATGATAAGCAAAACATACACTATGTTTATAGATTAATGGTGTAAGGGATCATACTTACCTCAATTCCGTTCTTGCTTCCACTCGCATTGAACTTGCATCCGTTTGACCTGTATGCATCCCAAGTTCTTGTACCTAACTTAAGTACATGTCAAACCTTGTTTTTGTTAGAATACATAATATGGATTTCTTTCATTATCCAATGCATCATGTAGTCATTTTACCTATAGCTCAACATCACATTTTAGGTATTCATGTTCACTAGTTTAGACAATCATGCACACAAGTACTAGGCTTTTATTCCTTATACTAATCTCATCCAAAACAACATTTAGAGTCAAGGAAAAGGGTATCTAGAGCATTCGCTCTTACAATTAATTCGTTTTGGTATTTGTTAATCATGTCAAATGACTTAATTAAGCAAAAATGATTTTTGAGGTACTGTTACATCAACTTAATCCCAAAAAGCCAGTCTCGTCCACTTTTATTATGTGTAACCAAGGCCATGCCAACTACACATGAAAAACACCCACTATGCATTCCAATATGTATGGATTTATGTAAAGCGATATTCCTTTATTTTAATTTCAATTGCATGGATCTTTTTTGCTAGCTTTAGCCAACCATCAAGTGTTAGAACCATATCAGTACACTACAACATTTTCGGGCAATATGGGCGACCAATGTCGCCGCTAATAGGGACGCGGGTCGCCGCTATTGCTTTGGTCGCTATTTCCTGGACGCTATTTCTCAACCCGTCGCCGATATTGTTAAAGACGTCGCCGCTAATGACTATGCTGGAGAATAACCTGACTGTTCGCCTGAAACTTATTACACATCACAACATTTCACGAAATTGTGGATTGAACTCGAAAAATACATGATGATACGAGAGTGTGTCATTAAAACTTGTTAAACATTACAAAATTTCAACACTAACATTACAAAATTTCAACATAACAATACAAAATTTCAACATATACATTACAAAATTCCTATATTACAAACTGAAAGGAACGCATTAGCTTGAAGACGGCATGGCTGAGATTGAAGACGGCGTCGGATGACGTGGTGGATGTTGACGACCGTGGCGGAGGTTGAAGACGGCGGCGGATGTTGTGGAGTTCTTCTTCGTTTCTCCTCTTCGTTATTATTATTACTATTATTATTTGCTCTCCTCTTCGTTTCTTCTTTGCTAACACACAAACTGAAACGAACGCATTATGGTGTTGGTGGAGCTTGGCTATGGTGGTGGTGGTGGTGGTCGAGTTTGATTGTTATGAAGGATGTGTTTGTATTAGAAGGAGAAAAAGAGGAGGGGATAAGGAGAACCGTTGGATTTGGTATTGGTGGTGGAGAATCGTATGGCCAGGAATGAATAAGAAAGACATCACACAGATCGTAACCAATAGCGGCGACATGTCGCCGCTATTGCCTTTTGTACTTTCAAATCCTGTCCCTTAGATCAGTTATCTAAACAACGGCCAAGATTAAGTCAAAAAGGTCTGACTAGACTTTTGAGCAAATAGCGGCGACCCTCGGCATGTCGCCGCTATTGCTCCAATTTCTTGTAGTGGTAACTGAGGAGTCGTTACCTACTGTGAATAATGGTCACTCAAACCTATCTGAAACCGAGTTCTATCAATGGGTGAATAAATCCTTTGCAATAGTCGACTCCTGACTGCAAATCATCTTCAACGAGCCCTATCGATCTGAACAACATGATAACCCCAAGCCCATATCGAATCACCATCCACTTTTTTTCCTGAACCATTACACCCACCAACAAATGCAAAATTCATCAACCCAATCCAACCTATTTTGACACCTCCACCAAAACAAACCCATTCCACCAAGACATCTACACATACACTATCACTTGGACTGCTTGTGCCGACTCCGAACGCTACAATGTCTCCAAAACAATTCCCACCACTGGGCTTACACGCTTAATCCATCGCCATCTTCTGTCCTAGTAGCAAGAATTGTTTTCATGGCCGCTATTACCATCACATTTGGTAGACTGGATGACGTTAGGAAACTACATAAATAGGTTGTGAATTTAGCACCTGAAAAGAAGAAAGTGACACTTATCAAAGATGGAATAAGAAAACATGAGAGGCATCCATGTAAAGCACTTCGGTTTGTGTCCCTAACTTACTATATGATCTAGAGACTATTTGATATGTATTTATGCAGTTTCGATAGCTCTCCGGATGTTTTTGATACTTTAACTGTTGATCCTTGTAGAGGGTCAGGTTTATGGAGTCCATATGCCAGAACCCTTTAGGCGTATGAAACCCAACGTCTGGAAGGTTCCAGGATTATGGAGGTCGCCTAAAAATAGGAACCTTTGCTTCATCATTTTTAACTTTTGCACATTAAGCTATAATACGTTGAAGTGATGTCGAATTCTTGTGTGATCGTGTTTTATTATTCTTTAACATTTCTAATGCATTCGTTGAATTCCGCCTTCGAATCTAGCGAATACGAGTGATTCGATTCTTGTGAGAGAAATCATTCATATAAGTGGTATCAGTGTGTTTTAGCATATACTTTAAAAACTCCAAACAAAAATATTATTATTTTTCAATTTATTTTTTATGGCCTTGATAGCCAAAGAATTCTCTCTTGATTGTTTAGAGAGATTGAATCCATTTAAATAATTGATACAAAGCTAATTACAAGGCTAGTATAAAGGAAAGTCAAAACTAATTTAAAACTATACAGATTTTACAAAAGTAAATGAGAATATTAAGGAGGATTTGTTGGAGTTGATTTATCTTGATTGATGCTCCTATTACCCCCTCTTCAAGCGAAACGGTGGTGGAAGAACACGAAGTTGATCTCTAAATTGTTCAAAGAGAGGTCGTGGTAAACTCTTCGTGAAGATGTCCGCCAGTTGAAGCTTGGTTGGTATGAACTTGGTGTGTAATTTCCCAGACATGACGAGTTCCCGGACAAAATGATAATCTAAATCGATGTGCTTGGCTCTTTTGTGCGAAACGGGATTTTGACTCATGAAAAGAGCACTTTGGTTGTCACATAGCAAGGTTGGCCGAGTTGAAGGAAGAGCATGAAGTTCTTTCAACAAATGAGTAATCCAAATGATCTCCGCAGCTGCATTAGCCATCGCCCTATATTCAGACTCACAACTTGATCGCGAGACAGTCGGTTGTTTCTTTGCACTCCACGAGACTAAATTACCGCCCAAAAAAAATTGAATAACCATACGTAGACCGCCGTGTCTCAATACATCGCGCCCAATCCGCATCCGAATATCCTAAAATAGTAGACGTAGTAGGTCGAGTGTAGTGTAAACCATGTGAGAGAGTTCCTTTGACATACCTTAGTATTCGCTTAACCAATTGAAAATGAGTTTCGGTAGGCGAGTGAAGGTGTTGACAGGCTTGATTTACGGCATAGGACAAGTCAGGACGGGTTATGGTGAGATATTGGAGGGCACCGACAAGGGAGCGATAGAGAGTAGGGTCGGAAAAAGGGATACCTTCGGTGGTGAAGGAGTCGGTGGTGGACAAAGGAGTGGCAACAGGTTTGGCATCTGTTAAGCCGGCTCGATCAAGAATGTCCTTTGCATATTTGGTCTGGGTAAGAAACAGACCATGAGCATCATGTAGGACTTCTAGACCAAGGAAGTAGTTCAACGAGCCAAGATCTTTAATAGCGAATTCCTTATGTAAACGGTGTGTGAAATTTGCGATCACAGTGGACGAATTACCGGTGAGAATAAGGTCGTCCACGTAAACAAGAAGGTACATAATGGAATCGCCTTTGGAGAATATGAAAAGAGAAGGATCCGCTCGACTGCAAGAGAAGCCGAAGGAAAGAAGAAAGGAACTAAGTCTGTGAAACCAAGCTCGGGGAGCTTGTTTAAGACCGTAAAGCGCCTTATTTAGCTTGCAAACGTGAGATGGGAACCGAGGGTCAGAAAACCCGGGAGGTTGCTCCATGTAAACGGTCTCGGATAGATGACTGTTTAAAAACGCATTGTTGACGTCGAGTTGCCGAAGGATCCAACCATTGATAACAGCCAATGAGAGGACGATGCGAATAGTGGAGGCTTTAACTACTGGGCTAAAAGTGTGATTAAAATCAATACCCGGTATTTGAGTGAAGCCTTGAGCAACGAGACGAGCTTTATGACGATCAATAGAGCCATCGGAGTGGTATTTGGTACGAAAGACCCATTTTGAGCCAACGACATTGGTGGAAGAGGGACGCGGAACTAAGGTCCACGTGTTGTTCCGTTGGAGGGCCGTGAGCTCGGTGTGCATGGCATCCATCCAGTGCGCATGCTTGGAAGCGCTCTTAAAACCCTTCGGAACGGAATGAGTGAGTAAGGCGGTATGAAGAGGAGAATGTGTGATGGTGGAGAGATAGGATGTATGTTTGGGATTTGGTTTAAACGTGCCGACTTTGGAACGTGTAACCATGGGATGTGAGGGAGCAGGGGTAGAGGAGGTAGTGGGTTCAGGAGGTAAAGGAGAAGTGGGTATGGGATCGGGTATGGCTGTAGAGGTGGAGGGAATGGAATCGGGTATGGCTGGGGTGGGTTCAGGAGGGTATGAGGTGATGGGATTGGATAAGGGAGAGTTGGATTGGTTTGAAGGAGAGTCATTGGTGAGGTCTATGGACGGTGAAGTGGGGTCAGGAGGGGTAGAAAAGGATTGGGAGGAATTTAAGGGTGGTGATGGGTGAGTATTGGTGGGTTTGCACATGGGACAAGGAGGATTGGTTGAAGATGTTGTAGAAGAGGGTACGGATGGAGTGGTTTGAGGTGAGGGTGAAGAGAGTTCAAATGGTTCATCAAAGGTAGAAAGGAACAGGTTTGCAATATTAGTGGTGGAGGCAGTGCCGCTATATGGGAAAAATTGTTCATCAAATCGAGCATGCCTTGAGATATACATTCGTGATGTCACGGGATCGAAGCATTTATAACCTTTGTATTGTGGACAGTAGCCAAGAAAATACAAGGTAGGCTTCGTGGCGCTAATTTGTGTGGAGCATAATCGCGAAGATATGGGTAAACACAACACCCGAAAACACGAAGGTTAGTGTAGGTGGGAGTGATAGAAAACAACATCTCATATGGAGATTTGTTATCTAAAACCTTTGTAGGCACACGATTGATGATGTAAGTAGCGGTACTAAAAGCGTCATCCCAATGATTAATGGGAACGCTAGCATGAAAGAGCATGGCTAAACCGGTTTCTACAATGTGCCGGTGCTTTCTTTCCGCGCGAGCATTTTGAGGAGCGGTGTATGGACACGAAAGGCGATGAAAAGTGCCATTTTGATCAAAAATATTACGAACATTTTTGTTAACAAATTCCGTGCCACCATCGCTTTGAAAAATTTTAACTTTGCGGGAAAATTGATTTTGAACAAGGCGCAAAAAACTTGGAAGAACCGCATAAAAGTCGGTTTTAGTTTTAAGCGGATAGAGCCATGAGAAACGCGAGTAGTCATCTACAAAAACAACATAATATTTGTAACCATTTTTGCTAGTTATTGGTGAGGGTCCCCATAAATCACAATGAACGAGATCTAGGGGATTAGAAGCACGTTTTTCATTAATAGCAAATGGTAATTTCTTTGCTTTAGCAAGTTGACATGGTGAACAAATATTAGGTTTAGGCAAAATAGATGTAAAAGATAAATGACCAAGACGTTTCATAACGGAAATAGTATCAAATGCAACATGACCCAAACGATAATGCCACAACTCAAATGAGGCTTTATTAGAGGAAACAGACGCAACAAAAGCAAAAGACTTGTCTTGAAGCAAGTAGAGACCGTTTTCACATCGACCTTTAGCGAGAGGTTTTCTTGTTGTCCGATCCTGAATCACAAAAAAGGAATTAGAAAACAAAACATCGACAGGAAAGTCATTGGTAAGTTTACTAATAGATAGAAGATTGCGAGTCAAGGAGGGGACAACTAAGACATCGTTTAGGTGAACATTATTTTGCAAAGTGACACGTCCTTTATGTGTTATGGGTAATGAATGGCCATTGCCAAAAATGACCGAAGAGGATCCTTTATAAGGAGAAAAGGAATGTAAATTACCGGTATCATCGGTCATATGAAGGTCGGCACCAGAGTCGGCCGCCCAATCGGGGACGTTGTCATTGGACACATGGCATTGAGCATGAAAGGCTCGAGCGATGTCGTCATTACTAGAGGCCGAGGCAACAAAGGTGGACAGTTTTGGACATTTGTTGGCATAATGTCCATTTGTTCGGCACAATTGGCAATGAGGAGGCCTCCTAGTGCCTTTGGAAGGAGCCGAAGATGAAGCATGGCGAGTCGTCCCGGAACCTGTTTTAGGCCGAGAATAAGAGGAGCCAGATGGGCGAGTTTGGTGGGCAGCAAAAGCAACAGCGGGTGGGGTAGGGGGATTTAGAGAGGCTAGAAATTGCTCTTGACTTTCCGCTTTCGTCAGGAGATCACGGAAAGGCAAAGAAGAATGAGATGTGCGAATAGCGGTGGACCAACTCTCAAAGGTGGAGCCGAGACCACATAAGAACCAATGAGTCTTATCCATGTCAGAGACGGGATGGCCGATTGCCGAAAGTTGGTCACAAATAGATTTGAATTTGCGTCCGTATTCGGAAATCGTGGAAGAGCCTTTGGTTAGTTGTCGGAGAGTGTCACGAAGTAAGTGCATTCTCTCCAAAGAGGTGTTGCTATAAGCTGCCTCAAGGGCTGCCCAGATTTGACGAGCATTAGAGAGGCCAAGAATCTCCGCCATCGCCTCTTCAGTGAGAGACGCGTGAAGAAGAAGAATGGCCTGCTGATTATTGGTAAACCAAGCGGAAAAGGCAGGGTTGGGTTGGTCTTTTGATTCAATAGTGATGGTTTTTGGTGGTGGGGAAATAGAGCCATCGATATAACCGAGAAGCTCTTGGTTGGCAATTAAGGGAAGCATTTGGTTATGCCATGTGAGGTAGTTAGAGGAGGAGAGTTTGATGGGCATCATATGCATGATGGTAGTCATGGGGAGCTTGGATGTGGGAGTAGAAGAAGAGGATTCGGTGATGGTCATGTCTGCGAAAAGAAGAAGCAGCAGACAGAGGAACAGCAGCAGAAGGAAAAAAAAAGGCAGAAAAGAGAAGAAAGAATCGAAGATTATGAGGCCAGGAATGGTTAGGCTGATACCATGATAGCCAAAGAATTCTCTCTTGATTGTTTAGAGAGATTGAATCCATTTAAATAATTGATACAAAGCTAATTACAAGGCTAGTATAAAGGAAAGTCAAAACTAATTTAAAACTATACAGATTTTACAAAAGTAAATGAGAATATTAAGGAGGATTTGTTGGAGTTGATTTATCTTGATTGATGCTCCTATTAGGCCTGAACTGATAAACTGACATTTTTGCAAATGCACATAGGCATTTCAGATAAACACGGGTTTATCTAGTAATGTGAACAAGTCTCACGTGATTTTCAAGAAATTGTTTGTGATGATGAATACTGTATACATGTTGCTGAAAATTTGCATGAGGTTCAGAGTTCAGAAAATTCACTGGACTGAAAAATTCATAAAGATCACTGTATACATCAACACCTCACGGCAACCGACAACATGCAAAAGTGAACTTGTTTCTCAATCAACATATTAATACAACCAAACCACGGAATATATCTAACCCATGATGCTTATTGGTTAAGAATATATCACGTTTGAAAATTTCAAATAAATTTACACTCGACTAATAAAAAAATAACAAAACTTGAAGTGTGGTTTTGCTTCATTGTGAAACTAGTTTTTACCCCGGGAGCGTCCCGGATTGAGAAATCTAAGTAAAGTGAATAAAATTAGAAGTATCTAAACTATAAAAATGTCATCTATTTATCAACTTACATTAGATGCTTTTTTAAAAAGAAAATACCAAAAGATCCATTTCACCTTACAACATCAACACCTAAAACAGAATATTAAGATCCCAGCACTTCAAGGGGACAGAGATTATTTAGCACCAATACATTCAGTCAAAGGTCTTTAACTGCATACAATAAGATTTGAGCTATATCAGAATATGGTAGACAAAGAAAACATAGCAATTACCTGTTGGAGTTTTATAAGCCCCAAAAATCTGCAAGGTCTTTAACTGTTGTCCCTTTTATCCCCTAACACATTCCTAAGCTCAACATCATTGTTTGCAGCATCTTCTAACACTCTGTAACCAATAAACTCACTGAATCCTCCTTTGACCTAAGACCCACTTAATCATCCTTTGACCTAAGACCCACTTAATCCTCCTTTGACCTAAAATCCTCTTTCATCACCTTGCAAGTTGATCCACTCTTTACACAGCCATCATAATTCTTTGAATTCTTACCATCTATCCTATACTACTTGGACACAATCTATATAAATAGCAAGCAAATTAACACTATATGTATATATAGTGTTATTAATTATTAAATTATCTATTTCTGTTAAAAAATGATCTAATTCATCAATAACATTTGGATAATTCTTCTTATATTGTATTTTATTTGATTTGGTTATTATAACTGATTAACATCACTCACCTCATCGTCAAATCGAAAGTGAACTAAAGACTCCATTGATCTCTTTTAACTTATGGGCTTTAACAAACACAGTAGAAACCTTCCTTTGACAAAAACTCAAGACTACCCCTTAAAAGCATCCTAAAAATATCTTAATGTAATTCTGAAACATCTACAAATCACTGTTAAAAAACATATTACTATCAATGAAGACCAAATTAGTTTGATAAAAAAAACCCAAAATTTAACAAATGATCTCAAATAAACTTTGCACCACTTTGCACTCAAGAACACATCCAGAAGCAACCAGTGGCGAAGCTTGGTTCTCGAATCGGGAGGGGCCGGACTCAATTTTTTTCGATCGGTAGTGGCAAATCAGCGGGGGCCGGACTCAACCCGGACTCGATTTACCTACGAAAATCGCAAATTTGTACCACTGCGCCAAAAAACAGGGGGGGCCAGGGCCACCCCTGGCCCCAATATCCTTCGCCCTTGGAAGCAACCAAGGATAATTTCAACCCAACAAACAAACAAAAGAAGAAAATATCAAATTGATCTTAAGGGATTTATAAACATCGATCTAAAAGTAACAATAATATTAATTTCTAATGAAATAACATTAATACCTATTCCGACATAGAAACCCGCTGGAGACATGGAGGATGAATAAAACGAAAAGATGAATAAAAGAACTCCTAGATCTATTGTGAAAATATGAAATTACAAACAATCACAAAACATATACCTGAAAATTCAAGATACCATAGCCTTGAAACCACTGCCGCCGCCACCAAGAAAACCCAATCGCCACCGCTGGTTCATCTTTTACCACCACTTCAGCCATTGATGAAACCAATAACAGCCTCGTCGATAATATAAATATTATAGAAATAGATCTATAAGTCTCAAACATGAAGCGTCTGTGAATCTACGAATTGTATGGATCCGAGTCTTCTAGAGAGAGAAACACATATATATGAGAGAGAGAGAGAGAGACGGAAAGTTTACCGGAGATGACTGGTTGACCTTTGATTGCGGTCAATTGTTGTTCAGTGATGACTGATGAGGGTTTTTGGTATCTGGTAAAGTTGCGGTTCTTCCTCATGGTTTTGTTAATGATGTGAGAATGACTGCTGTAAAAAAAAAAAAGAACAGAGGGAGAGGCAATCGTGAGAGATAGAGAGAGGAATTGGAAAGGTAGGGTTTTTTTTAGAGAGAGAAATGATGGTTTAGTGGGATGGTAGTTTTTTTTATAACTTAAATACCAATTGCCATATGGATGACACATTCAAGGGGAAGAATGCCTCCTTGAATACCATGTCATCAAAATGGCTTTCTTTTATTATATACTAGCTGATTACCCCGGGAGTGTCCCGGGTTGAAAAATCTAATATGACTAAAAAAATGGTAAAAGTAGAAAACATACCAATCGTAAACTCAGTCATACGAATCATTAATTCCCATTTGTATCACTGACCTGAACCTTGAAGCAAATGTGACGATTCATAGCTCACTTAAGCATAGCTTCGGCTTTCTCTTCATACTCCTGTAGTGGTTGAAAATTACAGATGAGGTTTTGACATTTTAAAGTTTTCATCGTTTTGGTCTTATATGATTTTATCAATACATTTATTGAATTACAAACGTTACATATTTAATTAAAGTAAAAATCCCAACTAATAAATCTACCAGTATACACACAATTATCTGTTATTAAGGGTATATAAGACAATTGTTAAAGTAATTAGTGGTTTGTTTTAAATCTATCTGTGTCATCGTATGTTTTATTTGTCAAATCAAAGGTGATAATATTTGTGCATTAGATTATTGGTATA
>JAUTDX010002121.1:0-47966 GCA_030844895.1 Ambrosia x helenae
TTTTTTCCTAAAATAACTCAATTTAATTTTAGTAATTGAGAATTAAGAGATAGAGAGATAAATTTAGAAAAATTCTCAAAAACACCAAAAACACTCAATTATTAAGCCACGTGACACTCTCAAGGGGCATATATGTTTCTTTTATATATATATATAGATGTCATAGAGAAAGTATACGTATAAAGTCCTTTAAAATAAGAAGTGTAAGAAGCCACCAGAGATTGACACCTGTCAATCTAACCTAACCACAGTTAAACCTATCTTCCTGTTATAACTCATCCTCATTTTGAAACAAACCGTGACCACCATTAGCTAAGAACCACCATCACCCGACACTGGAAACAACCTGACCCTCACCCTCGTGCCAACGTTTGCTACCTGCTACCTGATCGGACCCAAACCAGAAACCACCACTTACCAAAACCCATCAAACCTGTCACCTCCTTCAAATCTCACCCGACACCAACGATGAGATACGCCTGATTAGGTAAAAAAAAACGCCTTCAATTGCTTAGGAGGTGCCGTAATCTTTGATTTCTTTTCGTCAGAAAAGCGTTGGAGGTGGTGGAGATGACGGTGGCGATGGGAAGGGCGGTGTAGGGAACGCCGCAGACGACGTCGTATGAGGTGGTTGGAGGGAGGGTACGTGGAGATGATGGTGGTGGAGATTTGACAGAGGAGAGGAGGGTGGGAGACGATGAACGGAGGTCGATGTACATTGGGATGTGATGCCGGATTTAAGCTTGAAGGTTTCGTGGAGTTTGCAGGAGTGAAAATGGTTGCTTGAAGATTTTGTGGAGTTGCAGAAGTGAAATGGAGTGAAAATGGTTTGGTAAAAGATGAGGATGGATGAGTGCGTATGAATGTCATGACTTTATTAACTCAAAGACGCACCTTTCAACTTTTGGATAAAGAGAGAAATAAGGTGCGTTTGTTTTTTTTGGTAAAAGTGCGTTTGAATTTTTGTTGGGTTCTGATGAGTGCGTCTAAAATTTTCAATGAGTGCTTTCAAACTTTCAATGAGTGCGTCTGAATTTTGATGAATGCGTCTGAAATTTTGATGAGTGCGTCTGAAAATTTTGATGAGTGCGTCTGAAATTTTATGAGTGCGTCTGATATTTTAAAAGCCTCTGTTTTTCACTAACTTCATCTTCTTCCTCTGCAACCTTTTTTAACCTAATTTTTATGTTTAATCATCCTTAATGAAACAAAATCCAGATCATAATTGTTCATATGATTAGTTTAATCCTCTTTTTTATTTTTTTTTTAGATTCAAATACTGATCTTACGTTTTCGTTCATTGTAATCGATTTTTTTTATTGTGTAATCATTCTGAACATGAATCGATCTGAAATCGATGAAAAATCAGTGTTCATATTAGTTTTGTTACGATTTGAAAAAAAAATTAGACGGTTTTTTTCCTATTTTACCCTTGGTTAGTTTAACCCAAGTATGATTAGGATTTTAATCTGCATCCTTAATCTAATGGCTGAGATTGCTTCTTATGCTTCTTACGTTAAGAAGCTTTATACGTTATCTCTCCCCTATGTCATAAGCATTACACATGTATAGTAACTAAAAGATTTTACATTTAAATTATAAAGTACTTCAAAAAACATTTGATAATAAAGAAACATAGAAAAGGAAAAAATAAGACTGAATTACAAGTTTTGCCCTTTAGGTTTATACCAAATTTCAACGGATGTCCTTTAACTTTAAAATTGATTGGTTTTGTACTTTACGTTTTAGAATCTTGCACGGTTTGTCCTTTGAGCCTAACCCAGTTAATTTTTATCGTTAAGTGGAGGGTAATATTGTCTTTTTACCCATTTATTAAAAACATATTAAAATTATATATATATATATACACACACACACACACACATACACTAAACACACACACAAACTCTGTACTCTCTCTCTCAAGTCCCACCATCTCCACCGCCGTACCATCACAGGCCACCACTCACCGCCACCTCCACCACCGTACCATCACCGACAACTACTCACCACCACACCAACACCATCTTCTTTAAACTCAAACACACCAACCCCACACAACCTTTCCACTCATCTGAAATCGAAACCCAAATTGAAACCCAGTCGACCACCACCTGCCGCCGACCACCACCTGCTTGAAGACCACCCCACCTGCCGCCGACCACCACCAACACCTGCCCGACCACCACCCTTCCATTCCATTCTATGAAACCAAACCCAGACCCTAATACAAAACAGATCAGACCACAACCACCTGACCATCATCGTCACCCTTCCCTTGTACACACACTTTACAGAGAGAGAGAAAGGGAGAGAGAGAGAGACGACAACCACCTGACCACCAATCGACCACCATCGCACCCACCAATCGACCACCATTTCTCCCATCCGCCAGACAACTGCAGAATCCACACCCAACTGTATCACCAGAACCACCTCTGGCCTAGCCCAACCACCACCATGATCACCATCTCCATAACCATAACCAGTCACCATAATATTCAGAAAAGAGGGGTTTTTACTTAAGACCAGATCTAACCCGATGAGTACAGTAATCGTCGTCTCCTTCCTCTTCCGTCTGTCCCTCTCTCTCTCCCACGCTTTCTCTCCCTGTCCTCTGTCTCTCGTTCTCTCTCTCCGTCGAATCTCTCCTCCCTCTAAATTGATAGTAACAGTTAGTTGGAAGGGTGTGGGTGTGGTGGTGTTGTGGTCTTATAAAGATAAAGTTTATATTTTGAGTTTATAACTCAACCCATTGATAAATTAATAAATGAAATATTAATTCAGGCAAAGATTTGTCAAATAAACTTTCTAAAAGAAGAAATTAATATTAATAACATTGAAGAAAGTTTAGCTAATCCTAAGCTCATATCAAAAATTTCTTTGATAAAAAATCAATTTATGAATGAGATATGTAATGATCATCCTAATGCTTTCTGGGATAGAAAGCAACATATTGTTTCTCTTCCTTATGAAGAAAATTTTCAAGAAAAAGATATTCCAACAAAGGCTAGACCTTGTCAAATGAATTCGGAATATTTAGAATTATGTAAGAAGGAAATTGAATCACTTCAACAAAAAGGATTAATAAATCCTTCTAAATCTCCTTTGTCATGTACAGCCTTTTATGTTAATAAACATTCGGAACAGGAAAGAGGTGTCCCAAGACTTGTTATAAAATTATAAACCTCTTAATAAAGTATTAAAATGGATAAGATATCCAATCCCTAATAAAAAAGGTTTATTGGATAGATTATATGATTCAATAATCTTTTCCAAATTTGACTTAAAGTCTAGGTATTGGCAAATTCAAATTAATCAAAAGGACAAATACAAAACAGCTTTTAATGTTCCTTTTGGTCAATATGAATGGAATGTAATGCCTTTTGGGCTAAAAAATGCCCTTTAGAATTTCAAAAAATTAAAAATGATGTATTCATTCCATTTTCAGACTTCATAATAGTCTATATTGATGATATTTTAGTATTTTCCAAAGATATTGAAACTCATTTTAAACACCTTGAATTATTCAAGAAGCTTATTATTAAAAATGGTTTAGTTATTTCTAGTCCAAAAATGATGCTTTTTCAAACAAAGATCAAATTTTTGGGTCACATAATAGAAAAAGAGAAAATTGTTCCTATTAGCATAAGCATGGACTTTGCTAATAAATTTCCTGATAAAATTACTGAAAAAACCCAATTACAAGGTTTTTAGGGAGCCTTAATTATATAGCCCCTTATTATCAAGATATATACAAAGATTCTTCTATCTTATATGATAGATTAAAAAAGAATCCAAAGCCTTGGAGTGATAGTCATACTGAGGCAGTTAAAAAATAAAACAAAAGGTTTCAAACCTACCATGTTTAACCCTTGCTAACCCTAGTTGGGAAAAGGTGTTGAAACAGACGCCTCAGAAATAGGCTATGGGGGGAATATTGAAACAAATTTCTCCTAAAACTAAACAAGAATATCTTGTAAGATTTCATTTTGGAAAATGGCTTGAAAGCCAAAAGAATTATGCTACAATAGCAAAAGAAATTTTAGCAATCCTAAAATGTGTTTTGAAATTTCAAGATGATTTATATAATAAAAAATTTATTATAAAAACTGATTGTCAAGCAGCTAAATTCATGTTCAATAAAGATTTTAAACATGATGTTTCTAAACAAATGTTTGCTAGATGGAAATCACAACTAGCTCCTTTTGATTTTGAAATCATTTATAAAAAAGGGACTGATAACAGTCTTCCTGATTTTCTCACAAGAGAATATTTAGAAAAAGAATGATATTCATTATTTTTTCACAGGTGGAATGAGGAAGATCAAAGGTCCGTTAAAATGTATATATGATAATATCAATATGGAAAAGGATGATCTTGAAGTTGTTATACAAACCAGGATGATGCAAATTCATATACTATAAATGATTATAGCATACATCCTGTACAAAAACTTATAGAATTAAAAGAACATTACACGGTTTTAAATTGGTTCAAAAGCCAATTAAAGGATCTTAAAGAAAAAGAGATAATAATCTTTCTGCTTGATTTACATTTCAGGAATGATACCTCATGCTAGAGGAAAACAGCTATTCTCCTCTCATAAAGGAAGAGGCAGAGGTAGAGTAGAGGAAGAGGCTAAAATCATAAAATGATCTTAGCCCAAATGGGGAATACAAGGCTTATAGCTGCAAACATAGCTGGTAGCAGCTCAAGTGTTACTTATAGTAACACCAATACTGGTATTCAAATTAGTCCGAATGATCCCTCATATGAAAAGATCATGGCTATTATACAAGCCAAAAAGAAGAAGAAGTCTCAAAGGTTCCTACTTATGGTAATATAGCACAAGATGATGATGATTCATGGGTCATATCCCAAAAACAAAGAAAACTAATTCTTTTGGATCAGGATGACATAAAATTCTTTGATGATTCTTGGGTATTAATGCAAAAATACCTAGAACCAACATCATATGCTGCAACATCTTATAAACCTCGTAGATACTACGAAAATAGTATACAAGTTTCAGATTCTGCAGAAATAAACATTTTTATCCAGCAGAAAGAGATAAAGGTACTTATAATTTTAGTAAGATCTTTATAAAAAAGATCTTATCACCTAAAAAAATGGGATTGAATACCTTAAATGAAAAGGACTTCATATATCCAGATGCTAATAATAGACAAACTTTTCGATATAATTATTGGGATTATATTGATAGCTTTGAAAAATGTTTATTCTATGAGAATCCTAATAGAAAGCACTCATGGTTCATAAAGGTCAGTAGTGATATTCATAAACAAGGCATACCTTGTTGGTTTAAAAAATGGTTCACATTATATGGACCATCGATTCAAATTCTACCAGAACCATTCAAAGGATTATATCATGAATGGGTTACTGTTTCTCCATATCTCATAGAGGCAGAATATAAATAAAACATGGTTTGAAGGAATAGCTTCAATGTATTTCTTTATAGAATTCTCTATTCCATGGTTATGGAGATGGGCCCCAACTACAGGTTATATCCTAAGAGACAACTTTCCATGTCTAAAAAAGAACTTGTTATACCATGTTTTGGGCAAAAATGACAAGAGTTAATAATTCCACCAAAGAACTAGAATCCATTAACACAATCAAGTTAATAACGGAAAAAAATTGATGATTATAAAATCCAGATTGAGAAAAGGCAGCAAAGACAACTCCCTAGTCCTTTTGAGCAAATTTCTAGAAGATTAAAAAATACTCAAGAAATATCAAAGTCAGATTTAATAAAGACTTATATGGAAGAAATGAAAAAAATTAAGGAGACCATTTACTCCAGAATCATCCTCAGCAAAAAAATATGTCAATCTCATCAAATGATCATGAAGATGAGAACCAATTCTCTTGTTTAGCCGGAGAATCTCAAAACCAAATGAAGATCTTGAAGATGAAGAACTCAAAAAATATTTAGAAGAATTATAAGAGGAATTTGGACCACAACAAAATGAAGATCATAATAATCTCCAGGAAGAATCTTCCAAAAAAGCAAAAGACAAGGGAAAAGAAAAAATCAAATAAGAGCTAGACCCCACTCATAAAAGGGTGTCTTTTAAGATTATTGCAATGGGACATACTTATGAGCATCTTTGAAGATGACAATAGTAGGTTGTCAATATATGGCATAGAGTCTTGTCATAGAGTCTTATAGACTCCTACATATTATGTTTTTACTTTGTTTGTACTTTGTTTTTCTATAAATAGATGTAAAATATGTAGTAGGAGGCACGCCTAACTTTGGCCCCTCTCTTCTTTCTTTCATTTTGCACTTGTAAAATAGTTAAATAAATAAAGGTTTGAAGTTTGAAGATCAGAAATTTTGGAGTTCGTCTAAGTTAGTAAGTAATTTAATTTTCATTTATTGTTTACTAAAAAATCATGATGGGCTAAGCCCATAAGAGTATTGAATCATGGCATCATAATCCCCTTTCAGAAACATGGTCCTAATATTATGAGTGTTGAGATTTCTATAAGTTAACACATAAACTGGCAGGGTTAAAATCTTTAAACTGGCAATAAATGATCTAAGGGAACCGTTGGTCTATTTTGTTATTCCGATTTAAAAAGGTTTAAAGGAGTTTTATTTGAGACCAATAATAGTTTTAATTTACCTTATAAGCTAATTAGACGGTTTAGGATTTTGTAAAAATATATCCTATTAATTGACGGTCTATGTTTTGTAAAATCTCATACCTTATATATATATATATATATATATATATATATATATATATATATAAGGCTTGAAAACCCTATTGAGTTAAAGAAACTATAGAAACTCTATCTTATCCATCCATTTATATTATCTACGCTCATGATTAAAACACACTTTTTAAATTTTTACTTTTTGATTTTTTTATAAGTATAGTACATAAAGGGTAGAAATGGAATTTTCTTAACCCTTCTTTTTGCATACACCAATAAAGTAAAAAAAGTAGTACTTTATCCTTTTCTCAAATTTAAAATTTAACATTGATATCTGTGTTGACTTTTTGCACCTCCTAAAATGTTGTATTAAAAAATTAACACTTTATTTTTTTATGACTGATACGTTAGGTTTTTATTGGTTAGGTTAGTAACAATAATAGCTATATATGTAACATTATATGCTTTTTGTAGGAGGTTTAAATTATGTAAATAGTATGTTATAAATGTAACAAATAAATGTCACATACGTTTTTAGGATTTTAAAATAATTTAAATAGTATTTTACAGGTGCACAACAAATAAAAACATTCACCTTTTAAGATTTTAAAAATATGTAAATAGTATCTTACATGTATAACAACGAACATCGCATAAGTTTTTACAAACTTTAAATATGTAAATAGTATGTTAAAGGTGTAACAACAAACGCCACATAAGTTTTTTAAAATCTTTAAATATGTAAAAAGTATGTTATAGGTGTAACAATGAACATCGCATATTTTTTATGATTTCTAAAAATCGAATGTTACACTTGTAACGAACGTCACATACATTTATTTGTCCCACTTGTAACATACTATTTACGTATTTTAAAAATCTAAAAAGCGTATTTTTTGTTCATTGTTGCAATTGTACAAACTACTTACACAATTTTAAAAATTCTAAAAAAGTATGTTACATTCATTGTTATAGTTGAAACATACTATTTACATACTTAAAAATTACAACTTTTGTTACTATATTACAATTTGTACTTTAGTATTTTAGTGTGTTACAACTTATATATTAATATGTTACAGCTTTTGTTACCGTGTTATAGCTTTTGTTACTGTGTTATAGCTTGCACTTCCAATACATTAAATACATTTGATTATATTCAAAAGAAGTTAAAAAAACATAATAACAATTTGTTAATGATCAAACTGTACATTTGTAACAAAAATAAAAAATATAATAACATGCCCCATATAAAAAATAGAGGAAAGATCCGGTACAAATAGCTTTTTTGGTAAGAACTGTGAGAATCAAAGGAGGGTATTTTTTTAAAAAAAAAATTTTTAAATTTTTTTTCCCCATATTGTTAAACATGTATTATAGTATTGAAAACTAAAAAAAAATAAAAAAAATAAATTTGGTGTAGAGTAATTACGTGTAGAGTAATTACATAATTACTCTAGTGTAAACTAATGTATTTACCTTAATGACGTAATTACACTAAAAAAAAATTTTTTAAAATTTTTTTTTTGTATTATTCATCTAGAAAGAATGTTTAAGCACATGAGAAAAAAAATTCTAAAAAAAAAAAAAAAATTTTTTTACCCCCTTTGATTCTCACAGTTCTTACAAAAAAACTATATGTATTTGATCTTTACTCATAAAAAATATGCATTGTAACAAACAATCTCATGTTCTTCATCAAAACCCCCAATCTGCACAAGAGCAAATAATAATATTTAAAACATAACTAATACATTGAAAAAATGAACTAACAAACGTATAGATTTTGAACCACATGTTACAAGCTCCATTTTTTTTATTAAAAAACAAATTGCATCTGTGTTATAAATCCATAGTGCATTTGTGTTACGGACATAGAAAAAAAATGGGAGCTTGATTATTTATGTAAAAAGGAATATAAATAAAATGACTTGAAAAAAAAATGTTAGTAAATTCAAAATGTTACATAAAAATGCTAAACCCAAATGTTACATAAAAATGGGAAACAGCTGAAAACTGAAGTCGAGAACACGGATCCATAACATAAAAAATTAAGAAATTAAAAACCCAAATGAAATCTGTAAAAACTAAAAAAAATCCATACGAATTCTTTAAAAACCAAAATAATTAAAAGATGAAAATGAAAATAAGAACACAGATCCATAAGATTCTTTAAAACCCTTATGAATTCTTTAAAAACTAAAAAAAAATGAAAAAAAAATGAAAATGAGAACAGATCCATAACATTCTTTAAAAAACCCATATGAATTCTTTAAAATGAGAGGAACATTATTTTTATTAATGAATCGTGGGTTGGAATTTTTTTTTGAATTTAATAACCAGATCACTATATGATCATTTGGAAAATAAGAACACAAATCAAAGAATCTTTTTTAAATAGTCAGTTTTAATAAATCCAAAGAAATTAAAAAATAAGGACATTAGAAAATTCATAACATTAAGAATTTAAGTAAAAATTTAACAAAATGAACAAGAGAAAACTTACCGGGTTTGGGTCTGGATCCAGTTCTGGTTCTTTAACTAAAGAAAAAACTTACAGATTGGGTTTAATCGGTTAACTTGTCCCTAGTTCTTATGTCTAGTTCTTTCACAATGGGTTTAGGAGAACAATTTGAGAACGGCCGCTTTAATCATCTTTGACACCAACATCATGAGATCCCTAAGATTACAAATCTGTCATGATAGCCCCAAGCTTACAGATCTGCCACGAGAGCCCCCAAACTTTTTTCATGGATGGGATGACGGTGGTTTATGATTTTAGGTGGATGTGGGAGGACTTGGGTGGATTTGGAGAACAATCATGGTGAGATGATTTAGGAGGGTTTAGGAGGATTTGAGTGGATTAGAAAAAAAAATATGGGGGGAAGATAAATGAAATAGAGGGGAGAGAGAGAAAGATAAATAAAATAATTTAGATAGTGTTTCTTGTCAGATAAGATAGAGGAGAGATGGAGTACATAATTTATCTACCTAAACTACCCTTACAAATACCTTTAAAGATGAAGACGTGGACGAGTCATAGCCACAAGAAGAGTTTTTAAAGTTTCTTTAACTCAAGTGGGTTTCCACTTTATACTTCCCCTATATATATGTGTGTGTGTGTGTGTATAGCTTAAAATCCTATTCCATGCAAGCATACATATGAATGCATGAAATATATGTATACACATAAGAATTCTACCATCTTTACACTCATGCAAGTTCATGGAAAGTCATTAAGCCAAATCAAATCATAAGAATTAACTTTACACTAATATGGAAACTACTTTAATCAACCATTGGCCATGAAAAGTTGACTAGCTATAATTAGCCATTCCTAAACCCTCTAACATCGATCATCACCTCCCAAGGTAAAACCTTCATTAGTCACTTCAAATCATGGCCTTATCTTATTGTGGAAACTAACCTTATATCCTACTAATCCATAATTTTCGGCCCACACCCTACCACAAGTGACCTCTCATTTTGATTGACAAGCCTCCATTGTGTCACACCTATTAAGGAAAGATTCCCATGAAACAAAGAACAAGGAGGTTGGACTTACCACAAATAACCACCATGAAACCTATCACCATCTAAAATCTAACTTTAAAAGATCCTAAGCCTAAATCATATCACTAACACATCACCTTTTTATTATATGTTGGTTCACATGTAAATCACATCGTGAAAACCTTAAACTTGATGTGATTAGTAACTAATATGGAAGGATTTCTTTAATCCCTTTGATCCATAGAAGATTACTACCCAAATTAACCCAAATATTGTCCCCCTTGGCCCTTACAACCCCTCCCCATATGTTTCTTTTTCTTTTGCTTCCTAGTCACCTCAAATCTCATGGTTAGTCATTCTTGTTGATGTGAACTAATGAAGGGTCACATTGGATTGATTTAGCATCAAATCTAAGACTAATCACGAATATAGAAAGATTCTAATGACACAAAGTTTCACATAAGTTGACTTGCCAAAATTGAACCTCCTTTTTTCCTCTCCTCCTTTCTTTTTCGATCCATCACCTTCCACTTGGTCACTACAAACCATTCACACAAGAAAGCATGCACTAGTCTAAATCCATCATATGAGAGGTCACATTATGGGGAAACCAAGTATGAAAGACTAAACACCAAATTAGTAAGATTCCCTAAACACAAGGATTTGTAGAAGTTGACCTTCCCAATTTAACCTCTCCTTCTCTCTCTTTTGGCCTATATATACCCACCCCCAATATCACCATTTCCTCATCAACACTCACATTACAATCTCCTAACACTTGAAGGTTTACTTACAAGCTCTCAAGCCTACATAATATTGGTCTTCTATTTCTATCACTTTGGTATGTTTCTCATCTAAAACATTGTTTATATTCATATATATATATATATATATATATATTTTTATCTATAACAAGATAATAACCCAACAAGTTCAACTGTTATATTTTTTTTATAAGTACATATACTTACACATATTTTATTTTGAACTTTTGTCAACAATTAGATCTTAGTTGTACATGCTCACCGTATCATATACATATATATATGGTTACACACGGCAACATAAAGCTCCTTTATACCACCCATTAATTATATTATATATGGATCATGGTTTTAGAACAATGAACTTAGAATTGTATATGTTTTGGATTATACTTTCCATAAATTTATTTTCAAGAATCATAAACGTGTCAACAATAATATGTCGTGTTTCAAAGTTTTTTTTTCTATATTAATATGCATCTCATCTAACTAGTTGGGTGACTTGATACAAACCAACGCGTATGCTAGACACATTACATAGACCTCATGGTTTCTTACATATCCTAGGGCACGAGTAGGTCGGATATTACTTTCACGGATTTTGCTACGTTCATCGCATCTTAAGTGAGTTTCATGGCCCCTTTTTCTGTTTTACTGTTTTACAACTTCGGGGGAGAAACATGCTTGAGACCTACATTTGTACATGACAACAATATGTGTTACATGAGTTAGACAACATCATTACAACAAAGTCCTCAGAAAACCATAACCATTAACTTAGCAATAAGCCGTGGATCATATGAATATTACTATTTGGGTTGACACCCCCTTTCATGGTTAGTCATGCTAACCACGACTATTGTGTCAAATGATTGCATATTATCCATGTTTTTCTATGTTCTGTGATAAGGCATTGGTTGGGGCGTACAAGGAAGTCGAGGTTTGGTTATAGGGCTCATGGTAACTAATTTCTTCATGGACATAGACAACAAACTTTCTTGAAAATAAATTATTTTATCGAGTCATTAAAACCTACGGACTCACCAACTTTTAGTTGACGCATTTTAGCATGTTTTTCAAGAATCAAGTAAGGATATCAAGAAGGCAAGCTTAGGAATGCATGAAGAAGGCTTTTGTTTTGTTATTTTGTTGTAGTTATTGAACTCATTTGATAAGGCTTGTAATTCGTAATTGACATTGTGACCTTATGCGTTTGTGAAATAAATGACATTTAGTATTCTCGCATAAACAATGTTCGTGATCACCATACCCGTCTCACCTCGCGTTTCCGCCTTAGGCGGGGTGTGACTTAGCATTTTCCCAATAGTTGAAATTGATTGGGTCATCTTCTCAACCTCCCCCTCAAATGTCTTTTTAGGCTTCATTGGTTTCTTCTAAGTTGTTGATTGGCTCATCTCTAAAATCTCCTAAGCAAATTTCTTTCTCTTTTTCTTTGGTCTACCGATCTGGACATGATATTTGGGAGCAGTTAAGGTAGTTGGACATCTTGAAGTTGGCCACATATCCATGCCATTGATTGGGTCTACTGTGTTTGCATACACCTTTTTCCATGTCTCTACCCAATAAGCTTTATCCACCCATGTCTCAGGTATACCATCACCTTCTCCATGCAGTGCCCTGTTCTAAATACATGCCACTGCATGCCTACATGGCATACCAGTTAGATCCCATTTTCTACAAGAACAAGTCCTCTTATCCAGATTAATAATTCTTTGGTCATTATGGTCATAGTAATGACAGCTCACTTGAAACTTTGAACCTCCGTTCCAAATCACAGTGTATTGTGATGCTTCATCCTTATTTGTGCAAATGTAGTTGTAGCAACTGGTGTTAATGGCCCATTATACCTAACAATCCGTTTATGAACCACAACTATGCTTTTCATTAGGTATTCCCTAATGAATTCAAGACAGTCCTTTGAATTAGTTGTTTGTTGAAAACCTCATGCAGATTGTTCAATAAAACATCACACCTAGCTCTACATGCAATTGATCAACATTTAACTATACTGAATACATTTAACCTTATTGAATACAAATATGCAATAAATACATCATACAAGAGAAGTAGGGCCTTGACCAATGTCTAGGTGGTATCTCTTTCAACCAATCATGCAATGTTTTGTCTTCATCCTAAATTGCCTTTATTGCCTTATCAAAAGCCTGTGGTGTTGTTGCAGCAGCACATGCCCATAATAATTTTCTGCAAAAACCACCTCTCCACCTTGGTTTCATGTTTTCATGGATATGTCTTAAGTAAAACCTATGCTCAACGCTTAGATACACCTTAGTTATAGCAATAATTATACCCTAGGATTGAAAGAAAACAGTTAGTGCAATAGTATAAAAACAATTAAGAACTTATATAAAAGATTTATATGATCTGTCTGTCACTTATAAATGTGAAATTGCTATTAGATTTTAGATACAAATCATCACCGAATCGATCCAAAAACCAACTCCACGTAGAAGTTGTCTCAGCCTCAACCGGTGCATATGCAACTAGGTAAATTCCATTGTTAGCATCTATTCCCACAACTGTTAAGATCTGGCCAGGATATGGTCCTTTCAAAAAACAACCATCTAACCCCAATATTGGTCTCCCTGCTTCCTTAAATCCTGTCTTCAATGCACCTAGGCATATGTAAGTCCTCCTAAATTGCCTTGTTGGACTTCTAGGATTACACATTGGTTTAACATTTATCTTAACTATCGAGCCTGGGTTAGATTTGAGCAACTCTTCACCATAGTCCCTGAGCATCCCATATTGAACCTTTTAATGCCCTTGAACTTTCTCAACTACCATTATCTTAGCTCTAAACACTTGATTAAGAGTCACTTGTAACTAATAATTTTTCTACAACTCAGTCTGTAGAGCACTAAGTAGTGTACCAAGATTGATTTTGATAGTTGGAATTATCTCCTTTGCCAGCCAGCTCACCATGCACAAGCTAACATCCCGGGTTTGCAGGCAAGTATACTCATTGATGTATGTTTCCACAATCTAACTAGCCTATTGTCTTATGTTTGAGATGTGCAAAGTCCATGGGCATGTGGGAGGTAGAATCTTCTTTTTAAGTTTAGCCTTTGCCTTTTCTTTTCCATTATTACCCTTGCTGGTCCCACCTTTCACTTTTGATCTTATAGTATTACCCTTGCTTGTCCCAATATTTGTCCCTTTCTCATTACTTTCACAACTACCAAGACTAATGTTTCCACCTAAACATATCACATGAAATCTACCTTTGTCATTCTTTGAAATATATAGTTGTCTCCTTGACTCAATTACACTGTTTTTGACCAACAACTTAATGGTTTCTTTATCAATAAAGGATTGACCAAGATACAAAAGGGCATTAATCAGTTTTTTTACCTTTTCTTATTCTTCCTAATAATCATACAAGCCCTTTTCAATGTGGTATCATCCTCAAGTTCACCAAGACTATCAAAGCCATCCAAGCCAACCTGTTCCTTCATAGCATCCTCATCTTCATCATCATTGTTTTCATCTTCATCACTAATGTCAAACTCAACTGTTGCTCTAAACTCATCCATATCTGCCTCATAATCTTGCACAATATTATCTTCATCTACTAAGAAATCAGAATCATCATCATCATCATCATCACTACCCTTTTTATGTTTACTTTTACTACCCTTTTTAAGTTTCCTAGCATCATCATCACTACCATTTTCCTTATTACTATCATTAGCCTCATCACTACCATGTGCCTCATAACAAGTATCCTCACCATCACCACCACTATCCTTATCACTATCATGTGCCTCATCACTACCCTTATCAGTCTCTTGATCACTCAATTGAACAAATTCAGCTTCATAGACCTTTTCAGTTTCATCTTTTTTATCATCATTTGTTAAGGTTTGTTTAACACGTTGAACATACTTTTTAATAATCTTATTACTTTCAACATACTTAAGCAACCTCATAACATCATTGTCCTTCCCTAAAGGTCTTAAACCTAAATGTAGGTCTTCACCAGGGATCTTAATGTGGTATATAACTACACAGTGCCGTCTCCGAGACGACTAAAAAATTTTCGGGCCCGAGGCGATTAAAAAAATTGGCCTCTACCATGGCATGAAGGCATGAAAGAAAAATAAAAATATATGCTTGGTAAGAGAGTCGAACCTAGGTGCTGCATGTTGGGAGCATATGGAGCAACCACCAGGCTACACTTTGCTTTTGTATACAATTTTACTTATAAGTATTATCTATAATATATATACATATATTTAAAACCTTCGGGCCCTTGGAATCTTCGGGCCTGGGGCCGTCGCCCGCGTCGCCCTTATTAAGAGCCGGCCCTGTAACTACATCATCTTTTGAATAACCCAATGCTACCATCATCTCGTTCAAAATAATGACAGAAAATTGGTCAGAATCAACCTTGTCAACATAATAAAACTTACCCCCTTTTTATGTCATGTATGGAAATTCAGTAAAGTCACCACCATAATGCATCTTTAATGTGAAGAAACTAGTGTGCTTAACTGAAAAGAAAGATTAAACAGATCATTATTATGGTACAACTGAACAATGCGAAGAAATTAACATTGTTAGGAAGAACAAACCGTATTTAACTTGGGGGTCGAAGTCGAAGTCATCTTCTCGAATACACCAGTCCCATGAATCGTCGTCCATTTAGTTGATTTAGGGTTAATCTTCCGTTGATTGATTGTGGGTTATACTAATTATAGTTCTGATTATGGGGGGGGGGTGTAAAGATGAACGTTGATTAATTTATTCAATTTTAAATCGTTTGCAAAATGAGAAAAAAACCCTTCAGAATCAATTAGTTTTTAACCCAGTTAGCTAAATGTACAAAAATGATACCAAAATCCAAACGTCAGTTGTAAAAAAAAAGTTTTTAGATGAGACCAGCAAAATTGACCAAACCCCAGAGATAATTTTGGCTGTTAACTTTTATTAAAAAGTTGGATTAGGTTAGGTTGTGAATGAAGATAAACTTACCTCAAGATCAGACTCCTTTCCTTTACGCACCGAGCCAGATTTGACTTTTCTAAGACCAGTTTGAAAAAGTTTATGACACCATCCGGTTCTTATATCCGGTTCGACTGGTTGGACTAGTAAGAAAACCGGTTCAACGTCCGGTCCGGTTCTAAAAAAAATTGGCTCGCATCATCATCAATAGTCGGTTAGGTCGCAATTAATCGTTTGAAAACATAGTTGAATAGAAAGACACAGCTCTTTAGCTAACCTCCCGCTAAAACAACTGCCGACAAATTATTATAGTGATCAATCAAATGGCGTTGCGTTCATTAACTTCCAAAGCTCTTCGATCATCTTCCTCTTCATTATCATCATCTAGGGTTTTATCAACAAACAACACTAGATACATTCTCATTAAATCCATCCATTCTACACCTGTGACAGCTGAGCCCTGTATTGACAAATTAACCGGACCTAGGGCTCCTATTGCACGTTTTTGGTACCATGATCGCTTATTCATGCCTCCTAATTGGACCATGCGTCTTGTCGAGGTTCACAAGTCCGATAGTTCACTTGCTTCTACCCTAGCAGCATTACTACTTCCAGGTTATTATTCTTTAGCATTTGTTAATATTAATATTAATATGCTTTGGAACTTTGATTACATACATACATACATATGCCTTAGTAGGGTTTACATGGTTACTGTTTATTAATTAATTAATATATATTTAGTAATTGCTAAACAAGTAAACATAGATACATACATATGCTTTAAATAGGGATGTTTACGGTTAGGTTTGGCCTGTTTTAAAGAAAACTACGGGCTGAACCGCAAGAAATGAAAAATTAAACCGACCGGATTGGGTGGGTCTCATCTAGAGCAAATTAAACAGGCTATAGGACTGAAGCGTTTGGATCTCAAATCAGCCAATCTGGCTGGCTTGTTTCAGTTTGGACGGCTTTGTCGGTTTCAACTGTTTTGTGAACATTCGTAGTTGATAAGGCTTGGAACCTGCTTTTGCCTGCTGGCAGGTGATAATAGATGTTCATGTTCTTTAACATTCTCATTGCAATGTTTTATTGAGCAACTTGTTTTACTTGTATGTATCTTAGTTCACAATGCACACATATGCAAAGAAACGGAAACACAGGTTTGTTCAATGAAAATATTTCTATATCACAACGAAGTTGCATTAGGATGGAGAGAATAGGGGCTTACCTTTGAAAGTAGAGAAGTGAAAGTTTTAATGAAGTTTTTCGTCTGTAAGTCTTATATATAAATTGTTTCTGCAGCACTATGTCTTGGATTAAGTTTGACCCCTGTTTTGGCTGAAGAATCATCCACTGAAGTAACTGAAACTGATTCGATTGGTTTACAGAAAATTGATGATGGGTCAGTAGTATCAAACATACATACATCCAAGTGGAGGGTGTTCACCGACAGCGGAAGGGATTTGTTTTTGCAGGCAAGGTTTAATTATGAGGCCATTTTAAATATCACAGGTCACTGTGTTGTGTTGTGTTGGGTTGGGTTATATTGTTTACGTGTTTTTTCCTTTTGTTAAAGGGTAAATTAGAGGATGCAGAGAGGTTGTTTATGGGTGCACTGGATGAAGCTAGACAAGGTTTTGGGGAAAGGGATCCTCATGTTGCCTCTGCATGCAACAACCTGGTGTGTCTCTGATTTACATCTGACTAGAGGATTATTATGCATTTGTTATGCTCTTAAGAAATAGTAAGAATTTCTATAACATTTCATGTACTTCAAAAGGTTCAATGCCTTCAATAGTTCAATGTTGCAAATTTTTGGGTCTAGGAAATTAAGGTTAACACACCTTGCTGGATTTGTAACATGGTGAGAACTTGTTATTGACAAAGATTGATAACCTTTAGCAACATAGCTCGTTTTGTTGAAGTGACACGTCAGCTTTTGTAGGTTCGCATCTGAAGTTCTGAACAAGTTGTGAGGGTGATTAGCACTAATGTACACTCTATATGTGGCCTTCAAAGTTTTCTTCTGTCTCTATACTTTCTTGCTTCTTTGTTCAAGTTAACTATAACCACCAACCATAAATTTACAACTTTTAACGCCATTTCTTAGTTTCTTACTAAAACATTTACGAGCCTTTAAATGTGTAATAATCTATCCTCGTGTCATTGTGTTAACTCTAGTAAGATGGTGTTCTCCATACCTTTGAAAGCACATATCTGTCGTCTATCTTTTATTTCAGCTGTCATACATAACCTGTGTAGCGATTCCTAAATTTACCTCAAAGCTTTGCACTTTATTTATCGTGGTATGTTGTTGGCTATAATTGCAGGCTGAGTTGTATAGAGTTAAGAAGGCATATGATAAAGCCGAACCGTTGTACTTGGAGGCAATAAATATTCTTGAGGAATCATATGGAATTGAAGACATAAGGTACACCGTACATGTTCATTAATCTTACTGCTATTTATCTGGAGAACAATGCAGACTTCTGTTCATCCAACTATGTGCTTCTGATACTGGCCTTAACATGCAAAACCTTTTTTTTGGGTGAATATTTGCTGCTTAAATTATTTGTGGTGGTTTGGCTCTACTTGGTTCCTGTTTAGACTGGTTCGGTCCCAATGTATCAAATAAATGTTGAGTTTGTCTTAACTAGATAAAGATATTTGCCTTATTGATGCCATTCTAAAGTTATAAAATACGAAGGATCAGTTTGGTTTCAGTTTGAACCAGACCGAGCTGAACTCAAAAACTTATTTTTGATATTCTTTTTGAACCAAGAACCAGTTTTAAAATAACCTAGAACTGAGAACCAAACTTAGCCAGCTCCTGTTTGGTTTTGGAATGGTGTGGTCCTGCCTTTCCTTGGTTTTGTCCAAGTTTTGCCCAACCCTATGCGGGATTTGCTACAAAAGTTAGGGGACCTGTATACTATTAGCGCAGAACATTCTAGATAGATTTATTATTATTTAGAATAGATATTATGTTTAAATGGTTGTCATTATCCTTTCCATATTAGAATCATAGTTGGGTTAGGATTCCTCCCTATATAAGGGGGCTTTGTATTCTTCTTTATTCATTCAATAATAATACCATAAACACTTTTATGGTATCAGAGCCTCGGTTCTGAAAATCTAAAAATTTCTTTTTCCGATTTCTTTTCAATCGCAGCAGCTACTCTGCCGCGTACCCGATGACCAAATCCGATGAACAGGGGTCTTCGGATCCCAGTTCCAAACCCAATCCCTTACATCCCGCGTACTCGGTTACGAATATTCAGTCTAAAATTCGTACCTTGGACGGATCAAAGGTCACATATTCTGCATGGGTCAAGCTCTTTAAACTACACATAGTTGCTTACAAGGTCTTGGATCACATAGACGGCACAGCAGCCCCTCAACCGGAAGACCCTGCATACGCTCAATGGCTGGAACTGGATGCTCTAGTCCTTCAATGGATCTTGAGCACCGTCTCCGATGATTTGCTGCCCAGAGCCATGGATTCAGACGGAACCGCTCGCGGTGCTTGGCTCAAACTAGAGAAGATTTATTTAAGTAACAAGAAGGCACGTGCAGCCGCACTCGAAACCAAGTTTGTTAATCTTACCTTAGCCGCTTGTTCCTCGCTTGACGATTATTTTCAGAAATTAAAAGAACTCGCAAATCAACTGGAGGACGTTGACCAGCCTATTACTGAATCTCGTCTGGTCCTTCAGCTTGTACGCGGGTTACCAGCTGAGTACGACACTACGGCTTCTTTGATTAATTCTACCAACGCAGATTGGGATCTTGCTATAAGTATGCTGACTGACGAAGCGATCAGAATCGAAGGACGACAGAAAGCCACTACTTCTGTCCTGGCTGCTCCCACCGTGTCCCAGCAGGCTGCATCCAGCCAACCCTCTTCTCAGCAGCCTTCCTACAGCGGACAGCAGCCCTATCGGGGCCGAGGACGCGGCCGCAACAGCAACTTTAATCGCACCAACCGAGGTGGACGCGGCCGTGGCGGGGGACGTTCCACAGGTAACTTTTTCTGGCCCCTTCCTAACACGGGTTATCCCACTTGGGCTTGGTGGAATACGCCACCCTGCCCGTATCCAACTCAGCAAAACTGGGCCCCACAAGCTGCTCCTTCCGGTTCCTCAGCTCAGTCCCAGCAGTCCGCCCCGTCTGCTCCCCCGGCCTACTACACACAAGCCGGCCCAGCCCAACAACAAGCACCGGGCTTCAATGCTTTCAGCCCGGCAGATCTACAGGCTGCGGTCCAAGCTATGTCTTTGAATCAGCAACAACAGGACCCTGGCTTAATGGATACGGGTGCGGGATCTCATGTAACTTTGGATTCAGGTATGATTACTATTCCCAACTCGTCTCCTGTAAATACTAAAATTGTTGTTGGCAATGGTCAATTTCTACCAATACACGGGACCGGCACTGGCTTTTTCAAAATACATAACCGTACATATATTTTACCAAACATCCTTTATAGCCCGTCCGTTATCAAAACCCTTATTTCTGTTCGACGCTTCTCCCGTGATAATAGTGTATCTATTGAATTTGACCCTTTTGGTTTCACTGTGAAGGATCTCAAAACTGGATGCCGCCTTTCACGCCACAATAGCACGGGAGACGTCTACCCAATCACACCACCTCAACTTCCGCACCAAGCATGTTTCCTGTCCGTTACTTCCCTTCCTTGGCATGATCGGCTTGGCCACCCTGGCGCTCAAGTCCTTGATATTCTTAGTCGCAATTTTAATTTTTCATGTAATAAAGACTCTATGTCTAGACTTTGTAATTCATGCCAATTATCTAATAGTAAACGATTACCTTTTTATACATCTACTTCATTCACTTTTTCACCTTTTGATATAATACATTGTGACCTATGGACATCACCCATTGTCAGTAAAACCGGTTATAAATACTATATGGTTTTAATTGACAGCTTTTCTCACTTTGTTTGGGTATATCCATTAAAATATAAATCTGAAACATACCCAACTTTTGTCAAGTTTCACCGCTTAATCTTAACCCAATTTAACCGTCCTATAAAAACCTTTCAATGTGATTTGGGCGGCGAATTTGACAACCACCAATTTAAGAATTTCGCTCACCAAAACGGCCTTCTTTTTCGTTTCTCGTGCCCACAAACATCATCTCAAAACGGCCGTGCGGAACGGATGATTCGCCGCTTAAACGATATCATCCGCTCCCTACTTATTCATGCTTCTCTTCCCCCATTCTTTTGGGTTGAAGCACTTCACACGGCTGTTTACCTTCACAACATACTCCCCACCAAAAGATTAAATTTTTTCACACCCACCTTCGCCCTCTACCTTCGCCACCCCAGCTACGACCACCTACGAGTATTCGGGTGCGCGTGTTACCCGAACACTTCAGCCACTCAACCCCATAAATTGCACTCTCGGTCCATTCGGTGCATTTTCTTAGGCTATCCACCGGACTTCCGAGGGTACCGGTGCCTCGACCCATCCACGGGTAAGGTTCTCATATCTCGTCACGTTACCTTCGACGAGTCTGTCTTCCCGTACGGTCAGCCAACATCCGCAGCTCCGTACTCCTTCTTGGAGGACCCCATACCCCCTCACTTTCAATTCGGCCCACTACCTACCCAACCTCCTCCCAACCCACCTACCTCTCCTCCTGGCCCATTTACACCCGGCCCATCACCACCACCACCACCACCCGGCCCAACCACCCCGTACCCAATCACCTACTCCCGTCGGCCAAAACCACCAGCCCCATCTGTTCAGCCCACATCTTCGGCCCGCCCATTACCACCCAAACCTTCGGCCCAGCCTTCCAACACCCATCCTATGGCCACCCGCACCAAAACCGGTTCTATTAAACCCACCAACCTAAGCCATGCCTTCACCGCCCTATCACCGATTCCCAATACCTATGCAAAAGCCTTTGCTGACCCCAATTGGTTGAATGCCATGCAAACAGAATTTGACGCTTTGCAGGAAAACGAAACTTGGGAATTAGTTCCAAGACCGGTTGATAGACCGGTTATACGGTGCATGTGGTTATTTCGCCACAAGTTACGCTCGGATGGGTCGTTAGAAAGGTACAAGGCCCGTTTGGTTGTTAATGGTAAATCCCAAACTGTGGGCATTGATTGCGAGGAGACATTTAGCCCGGTTGTTAAACCGGCTACGATCCGCACCGTTTTATCTCTTGCCGTTTCCCGCTCGTGGCCCATCCATCAGTTGGATGTCAAGAATGCGTTTTTACATGGCACTTTGAATGAAACAGTTTTTATGCATCAGCCGCCGGGGTTTATTGATAAGAAGTGTCCGGATTTTGTGTGTCGTTTGAAAAAATCATTATATGGTCTTAAGCAGGCCCCTCGGGCTTGGTATACCCGGTTCGCATCGTTTATTTTAAAGCAGGGGTTTCGGAACAGCATATGTGACCAGTCATTGTTCATTTACCAGCATGGTCAGGATACGGCTTATTTGTTGCTTTATGTGGATGATATAGTCCTCACCGCTTCGAGTACCACGCTGTTGGACAACATAATCAGGGTTCTCTCTCGTGAGTTTGCAATGACGGACCTCGGTGATTTACATTATTTTCTCGGCATCAAAGTTACTAAACAGGGCGGTGGCTTATTCTTATCGCAGTCCCAGTATGCTAAGGACATTCTTTCTCGAGCCACGATGCAATCTTGCAAACCGTGTACCACACCGGTTGATCTATCCGCTAAGCTTAGTGCAACCGAGGGTCCGCTATTTCATGACCCAACGTTATACAGGAGTTTAGCGGGTGCCTTACAGTATTTAACGTTTACTCGCCCGGACATCTCATATGCCGTACAGCAAGTGTGTTTGTTTATGCACGAACCGCGAGATCCTCACTACCTTTTAATGAAACGAATATTTCGTTATTTACAGGGTACTCTCGATTATGGTATTCGCATTCGTCCAAATACCACTCATTCTCTCGTGGCTTATTCAGATGCTGATTGGGGCGGCTGTCCTGATTCACGTAGATCTACCAGTGGCTACTGTGTGTTTTTAGGAGATAACTTAATCTCCTGGTCCTCGAAGCGTCAAGCCACTATTTCCCGGTCAAGTGCTGAAGCGGAGTACAGGGGTGTGGCTAATGCCGTTGCTGAAGCTACCTGGATTCGTAATCTTCTGTTCGAGTTGCATGTTCCTTTGCCAAAGGCTACTATTGTTTATTGCGATAATATTTCTGCTGTGTACATGTCTGATAACCCGGTGCAGCACCAACGGACAAAGCACATTGAGATAGATATTCATTTTGTTCGTGAGAAGGTCCGTATCGGCCATATACGGGTTCTTCATGTTCCTGCAGCTCTACAGTATGCCGATATCTTCACCAAAGGCCTTTCGAGGCAGCTTTTTCAATCTTTCAGATCCAGTTTGGGCGTTTGTGTGCAACCCGCTCAAACTGCGGGGGATATTAGCGCAGAACATTCTAGATAGATTTATTATTATTTAGAATAGATATTATGTTTAAATGGTTGTCATTATCCTTTCCATATTAGAATCATAGTTGGGTTAGGATTCCTCCCTATATAAGGGGGCTTTGTATTCTTCTTTATTCATTCAATAATAATACCATAAACACTTTTATATACGTGTAAGGTTTCTATCTCTTCATCAGGACATAAACATGAAAAGATAAGGGAAATACAACTGAAAATTGATAGGCCTGAATATTTCTTTATTGTGGGTATTTTGGTCACGTAGATCAGCTAGTAGCTACATATTTTACTAAATTGAAATCTTGCATCCTAGTCAAGTAGTCATGGGTAATGCTTATTGGGAAATGAATTGAGCAACACATCCTGTGCAAATTCATCTGAACTTCAACAGTGCAAATTCACCCTAAGGATCATATAGAGAAAAGTTAACTCTGACCTACAAAAGTTCAAAGTTGGATTGATTTCTCATACGAATATATATGATGGACCATATATAGAATAGATCATTTTCTATCTACACACTAATATCTACAGACAGAACAAAAGTCGCCGTTCAAAAAAAAAAAGAACATAAGTCGGTGACAGCCATGTAGAGGACAACTTTTTCTTTAAACTAGGGGTGAAGCGCTCTACCTTGAGGGCAATTGTTATGTACGTAGGATTCCATTTGAGGTATCTCGGAACATATAAAGCATCTCATCCTAGTGCGAAGTCTATGGGTTCGTCATAAACTTAACATAATAAGAACCAGCCAGTGTTGTAGTAGTTAGGAAGTTAAAACTGGAGCACTAAACTGTGTACCCATGATTCTAAAGAGACTTATGCAATAGGCATAAGTTTCTTGGTTTGCAACATAAGTTAAATTTTGCTGTTTCCACTTTATTCGGGAAGAAAAAAAAAATATCCAAACATGCTGATTAAGATTGTTAAACTTTTATGTCCTGGAAATACCAAAGTCTAGGATTTCTTGTTCACTACTTCCCTTGTCATCTTTTGCTAGGACAATGTCATTAAGATGAACACTTAATCTTCAGGACTAGACATTGTTGTCCTTGATGGTCCAAATTACTTAAGAATCTGGCGATACATATATAGATACAGTGATGATAGGACCTTGTTCATATTATGTTGCATGATCAAGTTCTAAATTGTGGATATGGGAATATCTTGTATCTTAAGAAAGCAATAGATTTATACTGTATAAAGGATGCGGTGATAAGTGTCAACACAACAATTATCATAGTAGAATGATGACTCCTTTCATAACTTGTTGTCTTGTGTACAGTGTACTGAACAGTTACTCAACTCTAGAATTGGATGGTTGGAAGACAAACAACCAGGCAAAGAGAGTATAACATAGCCATTTGTGGAGAGTATGGATTAGATGGCAACCTTTTGGTTTTGTATAACCTGCATATTAACATTGTTTAAGTTTTAGAAACAATCTCAACTGTTTAGAATAGTATCTGTGCTTCTTATATATCACAAATGACAAAACATAGTCTAGTCTTTATAAATGTACCTTTGAAAGTTTGAGAATGACTTTGGATCTTTCAGTTATGAGCATTGGAACTCTACAGCCTGGGAATCTATTATAATTCCTGTAGACTGTTGTGGAACCCTTAAAACAACTTGAGTAATAGCAACAAAGCTTTTGAAGACCAATTTTGAAAACCTATGAACATTAAAAAAAGCAGGGATTGGATTTTTGAGCTGGGGAATACTTTAACTGGATTAGATGATGTTGGTCAAGGCTCTGGATTTGATTACTAGATGGGCTGATGAGGTTTATGGTCTAATGGTGAGATTGGATTGGGAGGTGATGACTGCCGCTGGCCCGCTGCTATCTCTGTTATCTGAACTAAAAGTTTGATCCTAGGCAGTGGATCAAACTCTAAAATAAGGATTAAGATTTCTCTAGGATGCTAAAGGAAAAATCTTGAATGGTAATTTTAGTTGGTTATTTTAGGTTCATGAATAGACTGACATAATAGATCCTTTCTATGCTATACTATATGTCTATATTGATGTTTTCTTTTCTTAGACAGAAAAAACATACATGTGTGTTTTCATCCACAGTTATATCGTATATTTTCATTTCTCTAATTGGATGTCAAACGAGTAATTATGAGCAGTACCAATACAATCGAACTTCAAACCTCTATTGGCACTGGTTCATGAAATAAAATGAACTATTCAACGCACTAAAAACCTCTTTAGTCATGCCTATTTGAACTGAATCTCTATATTAACCAAATTTTTATTTACTAGTGTCTGATTTTATAATCTGTAATTATTCTAGGGTTGGGGCTGCGCTTCATAACCTAGGACAATTTTATCTTGTTCAAAAGGAATTGGATAGTGCTCGTGCTTGCTATGAGGTACATATGCAGAAGACTTGTGTCATGCAGTCATTTTTTTTGTTGGGCTATATCATCTTCATTGATGTCCTTGTTTCATATATCAATTCAATTGCATGATCAATATATTATTCTTGTAGGTATGCATACTGAACATATCATGATTGCCGCTCTTTCCATACATGTGCGCTTTCTTTTATTGTTTGAACTGAACACAATTACTGACATGGAGATCTTGTTGCCTTTTCATGTGATTTGTTATTTCTTGGGCAGCGTGCTCTAAAGGTATAACATCATGGTTTGTTTCCATACATATCTGACTGTGACCGTTGTCACTGATGTAAATTATTTCTCCTTTTCCAATAACAAAGATAAAAAGGCGAGTTTTGGGAGAAGTTCATGCTGACTATGCTGAGACCATGTATCATCTAGGAAAGGTACTACTACCTTGAGATATTCGTACTTTCTATACTTTATCATGATCATCATTTTTTTGCTTTGAGGAACATGCGGAATAAATGAATCACTTATGGTCACATGTTTTGAAATGTGGGTCTTACTTGGAGCAAAGAGGCTAGGGTGGGGAGGGTAGGGTGATTTTCTATGAGGATCTGATAGGTGTCTTAGGTTTATATCGTACATATGGCATGCTAGCATCCTCCAATCAAGAGAAGATCTCTAACAAAAAGACCTTAGCTCTTAATGTTGTCTGTTTTCTCTCTACTCATAGGTCCTATTGACTTTATTCTCTTGCTTCATGCGCTCGTACTTATTTTGTCAACTGGAGATGTATTTTCTTCTATGGATTATAAATGCTATTACACAAGAGCCTTCACGATTCTCTCCAAACCTTTTTTTGGCTCATTAATCATTGTTCTGGTTCATTGTATGTCAAGTAGATTATTTCCTAATAAATTGTGATTGTTTACAATATAGCTTGGCTGAATAACAATAACCACACAATGGTTTTTAATCAATAGTTTTCTTTTCATAGACATGTTTTAAAAAACTGTAGGCTGTAACATATATGTGGTAATGCTATTTTCTCACAGATACAATCTCTTGAAAAATGCCACAAAAGCTACTTTAGTGGTTTATTTTCTCAAGCATTTATTTTGAGGAATTCCGGTTGGCGTCTTGCACAAGTCTTGCAAGTTGGATTTCTTAAGATGCTTTCATGCATTATATCAAGCAATCAGTTGCTCTTTTTTTGTTTTGTTTTGTTTTGTTTTTTTTAATAAATATTGCTAGGTGTTTGAAGTACCTATGCTTCTCTTTTTGTCCATAAAAATGCAACAAATTTCTTCTAATATGTTCCAGAAATAAACATTATCTTTTTGGTGAAGTTTCAAATGAAAGTTACTTATTTGATCCATTTGTCTAAATCACATGTTGAAATTTGCGAGTATGTATGCAAAGGTTTGTGAATGAAAAACGGTTTTGGAGGGAAGGAAAGTTAGAGGGGATTTTGAAAGTTGGTTATTGAACACAATCTTTCATATATTAAAATGAACATACATCGACCCTATTTATACTTCCTAATCGGTGTGAGTATCAACCGATGTGTCCCTTGACTATTACATAACAACCGTCAACTATAATGTGACATCTAAGCAGTTAATCTCGGCGATATCTCGGTGATATCTCGGTTATCGGCCCTAAGATGTTATCTCGGTCAAGAATATCGGTCATTATCTCGGTGACGATAATATCGGCCGATAACGGCGATATAACGGCCGATATTGACTTCCAAAATATCGGTTATATTACCGATTTTCTCGTTTTTAGGTTTTTTCCAGCCATTTTAATACCTAAAGCCAGATGGAAGCACGTAACTTACTGATCGGAAGAGTGTGTCACCATTTTTTCCGTCGCCGGCGACCTTCCCACTTCGATTTTGGTTCTCCGACAGCCGATTCTCTTTCTCCGTATGTGCTAATTGGAGTCGTTGCTGTGATTCTGGTTCTCCGACTTGCTTTATTTTTATTATTATCATGTATGGGTATCAATTAGTTTTTATGGAAAAGTTGTTGGGTGTATGTCTCCCAGCAACTTCCACGAGAAGTGTGTAAAACTTCTTGGGTGATGGTATAAAATTTGCCTTAAAAAATAGTTTTTATGGGAAGTATTTATGGTTCCAGCTTTATTATTATGGGAAATTGGGAATATGGATATTAAATTGTATATTGGAAACTGGGAATATGGATATTTTTTTAATATATTGAAGGGAATGTGTGTAATATTTGTAATACTTATTATACTAATACTATTTGTTTAATACTTATTATACTAATACTATATATACCGATATCCCACCGATATCTCATCGCGATAACCGATATCTCAAATATCGGTCCTTGACCGATAACCGATATTTTACCGCATTAACTGCTTAGTGTGACATACCGGTTTGTTTATAACCGTCACATCTTAATTTCCTAACTTAGGATATAACTATTAACATATATACAATACACTAATAACATAAGTTTAATAAATCAAGATTATATCTTCTAACATCACAGAAGGACCTTTGATATCATTGATTTCCTTCCAAAATGCCCTTATGCTGTTGTTATTGAATGACATTAACATATTTGATTGGTTAAAAGTAAAAAATTAAACTACCACCATAAGAAGAAACCTTCATTTTGGGAGGGGGTATTTTTTGTTTTAAATTGTAGTGATTACAAAAGCCATTGTTCCATATCATTTATTTTATTTTGATATCTGATGAGCAAGATACCTTACAATTAATGCCTAGCGAATGGTGGGTGAATGCCATTGGATGCTTGTGAATTCATACTGTTTCCAAATGTCTATTAAAGACGTTTGTAACCTGGAATATATGATATAGAAAGGAGCTGGGAGTCTACATTACACTTGATATCTTTGGTGCAGTCTTGATGATATGGTGATTCTTACAGGTACTACATCTTCAAGGAAAGGGGAAGGATGCTGAAGCCCTCATAAAGGATTCTATTCGGATACTTGAGGTAGATTCTTTTCTTTTATCGTAGAAAGTAAATCCTTGTTGTGTATCAATGTCTCTGATTTAGGTTTAACTGTCTATATAGGAAGGTGGGCAAGGAGAATCTTTCTTATGCATGAGGAGGCTGCAGTATCTTGTCCAGGTTAGGCATATGCTTGCATTAGTAAACTTATCATTTCTTAACAATAATGGGTAATATTTGTCCTCTGTCATACAAAGGTCAGGGTTCTAGTAGTATTCTCACAAAAGGCTAGGGAAGCTTGGTACATTGGTTGTACCTGACTCAAATTATAGATTTTATTATAGAAGAAATCCAGGCTGTCATTTCTTTAGTTTTATTTGGTTTTGTTTATTTCCTTAGTCTAGTAGGAGTAAAGTTGGCATGTTATTTCTTGATTGCCAATTTTGGATTCCTAAGGGTTATTTGGTTATAGCTGGCATCTCTTTTATTTATTCAGTATTGGTCAAAAATACCAAAAGGTTATAGCTGGTATCCCTTTTATTTATTTAGCATTAGTCAAAAACAAATGTTGGTTTTCTCTTAGATGTTACCAGTAGAGCATGCATGATACTGCGGTCACATCAATTCCAGTCAGTACATGAAATTTTCCAAGTCAATTGTAGTCAACATCAGGAGTGAGGAGTCACTATTCTGTAATCATCCACTAGCTATAATGATTCACTAACCTGTTCCAGTTAACTGCCCCTTCTGGTTGACTTTCACGCATTAAATCTATCTCAGTTGAAGTTAATCCATTTTGATTTCTTCAGCCATAACTCACTGCTATTTTTGTTTTTACTGACCGCTAGAAAACTAGCTGCTATATACCCATCTCTCAGTTCCATCACATGTTGGTCTCCAACTAGGTAGAGGTGGGCAATATCCCATCCTCTCCCTTATCATTGACATATGTCGTGGTGTAACTGCTTCTCACTATATGATATATAGATGGCAATTCGCTAGTTTCTTCATAATCTAAAGCAAGTCATTTTAAGTAGAAACTATTCATAGCATTAAATGATTATTGTCTCTCACGTAGGACAAAGCAGAAATTAGTCCTACTTCTCAAAAATTTCATAGAAATATCCTAAACCATTTTTCCATAAAAATCTAAGTATTGAAAACTAATAATGTGATTAATGTCAAGGAATATCTCTACTCCTACCTTAGACATCAACACATAGAGAGTGTCTTACCAGAAGAAAGAACCCTTGGTGTGGTTTATTATTCAGGAAATCCAATGGAAGAGGCATTGATGTATTCTTCATATGCAAGATGATTTGGAGGCTCAATGACTAATAAGAGATCCACAACCGGATATTGTACATTCGTGTGGGAAATCTTGTTAACCGGAGGAACAATATACAACTGCTGCGTCAGAAAGTAGCATATAAGTATATAACCTAACTCTGCATTCAGAAACCCTGAAGTAATACGTATTTATTGGCACATTTAGGCCTGTCCAACATAAACAATGTTTACTATGGTCAAATCTAACAGTTCTTTTCTGTGTCTGAGATTGTTTTAGTTATAATTCTAACCTTATACTAGTAAAAGTAACAAAAACAGGAAATAGTATAATTATTTGGTAGGTTAATCAATAGACTGAATTGATATTGTATCCTTCAAGTACTGACAACAATACGTAGTTGCAGCAATCACCGTCCAAGTGACCATCAAATAAAGCCCAAATATGACACTTGGATATAATTGATTTATTCTTGATTAACCTTGCATTCACCATTATAAATCTTATAAATCATCCTACTAATTAGTTTCCCCAATTAATTTGTTTACATTTCTTGCTACCTTAACTGGATTACTTGGCCAGTGGTTGAAAGTTGAAACTGTTGTATCCTTGCAGATTTATGTCAATTCTGGTAATATCACTGATGCTGTTGACATGCAGAGAAAAATCCTGCATACAATGGAAGTGTCCAAGGTGTGGATACTTGCCCTTTTTCTTTTGTTGTTGCTACAAGCCTTTAAGAGTTGCATATCTTCTTAATTTCTTATTACATTTTCATGGATCTCCTGCCAGGACATCATATTTGTTCTGGTCCATGGACATGTTTATGTCTGTGAGTGTGAAATAAAATGTCACACCTAGTTCGGTTAAGGAGATTGATAGTACGGGCTTTCCTTTCTAAATGCATTCTGTTATCATATGTTTGTTAAAATGTCCTGAATTTGATATTTTCTATTAAGTTTAGTGTAACATGCATCTTATTTATATATTCAGCATTCTGTCTACCGTGTGACGCATGCTTTGATTTGTTAGTTAATAGAAAAATTGTTGATTGGTCAGGGATGGGAGTCTTTGGAGACTGTTATTGCAGCTGAAAGGCTTGCACTGATTCTTGCGTCAGCAGAGGGAGAAGGGAGTTTGATGGAAGCAAAACTACTCCTACAAAGGTTTACTTTTGTGTAATATGATTACCAAGTTAGTACTCCTATAGGTGAAAATCTAACAAATTTATGTTGTAGATGTCTCGACTCCAGGAAAAAGCTACTTCGCGATGACAATATTCAGGTTTTACTTTGAAAATAACCTTTTCTCTTTATGCATATTTATGATCTTCCTTGGTTACTGAATATGGATGCATATTTTGTTTGGCTTGAAAATAATTGGCTCAGTGATAACTAGAAAGAGTTACTGGTGTCATTTTCAGAATTACTTCTTTGCTTTGTGATAAAAAATGCAGCACAGACAACATTTTCATCCATCAGCAGATAACAATCTTCATTTAATACTTTCGGACATATTTGATTGTAATATGAGCTTGTATGTTAAAACTTTATAAATTTATATTAAACCAAAGACAGCCAATTACAAGTGAAAATCTCCATCCAAGATAATTTCATGAGCTATAAGTTGAAATTCACGTAAAACATTAAACACAGATACACACATATGCACACTAGAAAAATATACAATAATTCATACTGATATGCACCAATTTACAAATAATTGACAGATCAACGAATAAGAAAATAGGTTTGGTGTGGGTGCGAGTAAATGGAGGGGTGAGAGAGACAAAAATGAAGGATAAAATACTCATAGTACCCTTCCTTCCCTTTTACATAACTACATCAAGTTATATAATATGTACCATAGCTAATGTGGTTCTCAATTGAACCTTCCCTCTCTCTTTCACACACACACACATCATCATAATGGGTCTAATGAATTATTTGATTTTCTGTGTTTTGAAAATTGCAAGTTAACATATTTAAGCAATGGTACCAGTTGCATTGTTTTTTATGCAACTTTTGCATTTTATGTTCCTCAGTAGGTAATGCCACGTGATCCTTGCGTGCTAATTTTGACATATAACGTTAAAAATATCAGGACAAGTAAATATAGCAATGACACGTATCTGTTTTCATGGAATATCTGTTTGGGATGATGATTATTAACCTTCATCTATGTAAAATGTTAGATAGCTGCCAACATGCTTCACATGGCTAGGGTGGAGCTTCTCCTATGCAGCCAAACACGGGGGAATATATCTGAAGCAACTGCAGTCATTGACAACACCAAACATCTTCTGGGCAATGCAATAAGGTTCGACTTTTAGACACGCCCATATGCTCAGCATGGTCCTGTTTAATAGAGTTCATCAACCGAAACAAATCATGGTCAAATCTGAGAGAAAACTCTTAACCATACATATTTATTTTTACTAATTTAACAACTTCACGGTGACAAAGTAACTGATTTTTATTTTCGCACTCCCTAATCTTAGCATCCCTTACCTAATTTATGTTTGAAACTAAATCACTAATTACTAACTGAAAAAGAGAACCCTAACAACCTACCGTTCAGTGTGGTATTGTTTCCAACCCATTTGAACTTGCGGATCTCTTCATGTGTATGCTTCTTTTTTTATTCTAGCTAGCTCCAATTGAATGGGAATATAATTTGTACTCTGTAGGTTTAAAATTTTATACTACGGCATGTAAGGTTAAGTGCCCTTCTTTGAATTGTGTTTAGACTTGAATTAAACTTAGATGTTATATTTAATGGATGGCCGTGACCATCAACTATTGAAATATGCATGGTAAAAAATGTAGTTACCAACTTACTAGACATACTTCGACTGTACCATTGTATTGTATTATTAACAAGGTGTTTTATCTTACAATACTATGTACTTTTTTCTTTGACAGGATAGCTCGGCAGGCTTTGGATAAGTTGATAAAGCAAGGAGCAAGTAGTAAGCCTAACCGATTGTCAAAGACAGATACCTACTCCGAGCGTACAGCGTTGTTTATACTGGTTAGTTTCACACTACTTTGACCAATAATTTGGTTCCATTTGTTTGAATCCCGATACTTAAAATGCCCCTTCTCAATTTGCGTGAGTTTATTGTTCTTCTTTTGCTTAATTTTCTTTTCTAATCTTTTATCATCTATCTACCTAAGTACCTAACAACTAATACAACTAATATGCAAACATCGTTTGAAGGTTTGTATGATATCAGAGCTGGGGCTGACCTACAGGAACCCTAGCTTTGTAATCTTGATATTGCACAACAAACACCGCCTCCTTTAAGTCTCACCCTTTTGCTCCACCTTGTGCTTACGCTAACTATCAACAGAAGTCCTTCGGGCCTTGTGGTGTCAACGTTGTTGATCGACAGCAATGGTTGTCACTTAATTCTTCGAGCAACCACCAACCACACTGTTGAGATTTGGTTTCATGCTACTGTTCATGGACACTTGTTCACTCGTCTCCTATTCTCATATCCAGTCAGGCACACAACACCACCGATTGTGTGGATCCCCCATCTTCTTATTCATGTTGGGATCTCATGCTCAAAGTTTGTCCCCCAGTTACGGGGGCTTGTTCATGTGTAAAGACCTAAGATTTCAGTTTCCAGTCTTAATCCAATGTGTGTGATTCTATATTCCAATTTAGTTAACTTCACCATGGAGAGATGAAGTCCCAGTAAAAGAATCAAAGTCAGGTGATGTTGTAATTCCATGTCAATGTCTGTTACCAAATGTAGTGGATTGTAATCTCAGACATTGAACTTGAGGAGCGGTTGGCTAAATTGGAGCCATGTGGTTGTGTGCAACAAGTTGCCATTATTAGCAAGTTGAATGCTCCGTGCTAGAGGGTGGGGAAAAACAAATGAGACTTACTTCAGGTGGCGGAAGAGTTCCCACAAGAACCAAATCAACCTCTGGTTTGTGAGTGTAACATGTGGAAAGAAATACCTAGCTGATAGTTATGAAGGTAAAAGTGTAATTGTGTTGAGTGAGTTAAAATGATACAAGTATTAGTGGACATGTGTCCTAAACTTTATGAAAACCCTACTGGCTAATCTTATAGTGTTGGGCCTAACCCTAACGTATTCTAAAAATAGTAAACATGGTTTTGCTTATCTACTTGTTCCTTCAAAAGCATGTATCAGATTAACTGCAAACGATAGTAGCATATATTACTTCAGATAATGGTTTTTGGCAACTTGTGGTTCGAAAGCATGCATCAGATCAACTACAAAAAAATACTAGCATGTGTTACTTTGGATAATGGTTTTACTGTTTTAGTTTCATCTTCAACTACATGGAAGCAAGTGTTAAATGATTTGACTTCTATTTTGTGATTGAGGCATATTTTTTTTTTTTGCTTGCCAATATGTCAATAACAATTGGGTCCTTCAAAAGAAAAGTTAAATTTCCTCTGCATACCTCCCAACACTACTATTGCATTAGCTGGAAAGATTAGTGGTTTGGTCAAGACTCAAGAGTTCGGATATAGAAAAAAAAAAGTCTTCTGCAGTTGGTATTTCTGTTGGTATCAGTTTCATTGATGAATGCTTTGGTGTATGATTAATGGTTGATTAACTTCCTAAACCTTATATACCTTAAGATGATTTCATACACCATCGTACATCATAGAATTACTTTTAAAACATCAACACAAACATCATATGCACAAGCATTATCCAAAGTAATTAAAAGATATATTTCTTTTTAACATCCCAACTTCTTCCCAAATCACTAATCTTTCCACTAAAGAATACCAGAATGCGTGGAGGCGTCATGCAGGAAGAGTTCAAAATTTCTTTTGCAAAACCCAATTGCCATCCAAGTAAACTCACCATCAAGTCTACTAATTTCAACTTGGTATGTCTTGCTAATATCCATTTATAGTTTTCTAGGGAAACGAGTAACTCTTGTTTCCATGTAACTGAATATATTCAGTATTTCATATTCTACAAACAAGTCATGTGTAACTATTGTCTATTGTATGTGCTAACAATTCCTACAGTTTCTAGGTTAGATTCTGTATTGCTGGAGATCAAAACGCCATTTTCTGAAGTGATTATATACTGGCCAATATATTTTGTGGTCGATCTACTACATACTTTCATACGTTGACGTAAGATTCTGTATTAGTGGAGAGCAAAACGCCATTCTCTGAAGTGATTATAAACTGGCCAATATATTCTGTATCTAGTACATACTTTCGTACGATGACGTAAAGTACCCTTTAATATGCTTACATTTAAATGAGTTTTTTATTGTCTTACCACATTTTAGACACATTCAAAAGAATCAAAACAGCGCTTCATTGGGTTTATGATTTTCCTGCCTCTCAATAAAGGATAGTTTAGTTGAGGAGAAGGTAAATGTGGATTTGTGACAATGCTCAAAATTAAAGCTTCCAACATCTACAACGTATTATTGTATGTTTTCTGAAAACATTTTCGTAAACCCTGGTTTGGCGCAAGTGTTGTGGGGTTTAGCATGTGATATATGCACAACTATGTAGGTTTATTAGGATGTGTTTCAAGTCTGGAGTCTGGACTACTTGTATGAAAACAGTGGACTCGTCCATATATGAGCTAGCGGTAAATAGTTATCTTCAGGAGGCTACTGCTAAACGGCATTAGAATCATTGGTAGTTATTATGTTCCATTACCTTGGTAGTCTTACCATGTATCTATGACCATATGTTATAATATCTCTGCTTCTTTAGTTGTACCCCAAACGCTTGTGTGACATCCACTACTGATACCATTTTATGCACACACAAAAAAGTCTGTAAGATCAATGTAAATTAAATGGTTAAATACACTTACCGTGGTGTTGGATGTGATGCAGCTGCAAGCTTTAAATGCTTTGAGCCAACTGGAGGTTACTAAGGCTGAGTTACACGAGCCTGCGGTAAGATCTACTTCTTCATTTCCAGATGTTGTTAGATTGTTTTCATCTACAAAAGTATATTCATAGATAGATACAAGGAGATATTTTCTTAAACTTTGCATACATTGATAGCTTGTAATTTTTCGGGACCTAGAGATAGCAGGTCAAGAACGGGTCATTGTTTTGTTCAGGTGGCAACCATCATTAAATATATAAATAATTAGTCGCCAAAACTGTACTAAAAATTGTAATATGCTTTTTTTTTCTTTAAGAGACTTAAAGAGGTTGTAAGCATTTAAATAGGCTTGATATACAAAAGTTCATATTGATTTCGTGTTTCTTGCATATGCATATTAACATTCTATTGTTCTTTAAGATATATGTATATATAAATGTATAAGAATCCGCAACCTTAAATTAACGGTTGCTGATGGGTAACATAGGAGAAAGAGATGCTGCGACATTCAGAGGCCGAGAAAGCTCTTCTTGATTGCATTTCTGCTTATAAACAGGTAACCAGCTATCTTTCCCATGGTTTCTTTTAATATATCATAATTTTATGCTTTTCCAGTTTTACCCTTGTGTAGATGGTTAATTTGCACAACTTCTATTTTCCATGCGCAGTATGGAATCCAGAGGTCATTATATAACTTGGGTGATATAAAGAGCGAATATCTCTCGTGTTTGAAACACCTTTCTGCTTTACTAACTCACTCAGATAGCAATGGGTTGAAGCAATCAGGACGACCTTCTTTGCAAGAGGTGCTGAACGAAATCAAGCGGGTTGAAGGTGGATCATCATCATCAATTCCCAACAAAAAGCCTTAGCTCAATAGTATAACTTTTTACATGCTAATTATTGCACCATTTTTGGGTTTGGTGTAGTTTGTCACATTTTTATGCTTCTAAATTTGCTACGCCATGAATGGCTATTTTACCACACATGGTGAGCAGTGCTGGATCCATGATTTTTTACATGTCATTATTTGAAAATGTGTGGTGAATCAGTCACTACTAGAGAGCTTGATGCATATATCACACAAGAAAAACGAGTATTGAATATTGTACATCATGTAAACTACTTCTTTTGGGGACCCTTGTATGTAGGTCTGCCACTGATGGCGAATTTCACAACAGAAACGAGGACACCTCAATGTGCCTGTGGTGTAATAAATCACATAGTTTTTGAGCTCGTATATTCAAAGCTTTATATGCTCCATTATTGTGTAAACATATGTTTCTTGCAAGGGTCCACTAGAGATGTGATTTTGTTTAATGAGTTTTGGGGTTTATCTGCATTAAGTTTAGTTACAACTAAAACTGTTTAATTTTTATGTATAATGGCGTTCATCATGGTTTAGGTTAATCCAATCCAATCTAAGTCGTGATTTTAAAAAAACGAAACGCTCCGACTATGACGGGAAGGGAACGATACAACGAAGGGCAATGGTACGATGTTCCGATCAAAAATGGCAGAAGACAAAGGAATCAAGAAGGGATCCGGCCTAATATTCAGATCACGAAGATGTTTGTTTCCAATCTACCACCTAGATGTTCGTCGGCAGATCTGGTTCAAGTTCTCAAGGGCTTCGGAGATATTCAGGGAACTTATATAGCAAGAAAATACGATAAATTGGGGAAAAGATTCGGGTTCGTCTCTTTTGGTAACGTGCAAGATCCAGAGAAATTGGAGAACAACTTGAAAGACGTATGGATTGGTTCGTATAAGCTTTTTATAGTTTTGGCTAGGTTTGTGGATGGGTTGAAGGTGCAAGGCAAGAACGAGAAAGTATGGAAGCCAGTTCAAGAACAATCGGTGGAAAAAGAGTACTCATGATGGGGTAGAACCAACTATGGCACCGAATCTGGGTACGAGCAACGTCGGTAATAGGTCATTCAAAGATACCCTGTTAGATCTTGATCCTGCCCCAGCACCGGTGGCTATTATGGTATCGGATGAGATCTCTTGTTGCAATGAAGGGCAAGATGTGGGATTACTGGGTAGACTGGTGGACTTTACGTCCTTAACCAACTTGAGAGTTTGGTTCTCTTCGAGTATTAACAAGATGGTTACGATCAAATATTTGGGAGGGCTTAAAGTTATTGTCATTTTTGAGTCTATAGAAGATAAACTGTGGTTTTTGAACAAAAAGAACTTATGGGGTTCGGTGTTTCAGTCGCTAGAAGATTGGGAGGGGCAAGTTATTGAGTTCGAACGTTTAGCCTGGATTAAGGTGTATGGCATTCCACTGTGTTTAATGGTCGATTCGATCATCAAAGATGTTGGGGCCATAGTTGGTGAGGTTGTCCAATATTCAAACCCTACTAATGGTGATGATTGGTCTTATGTGCTTATGGGTGTCATTTGTAAGTCGCTTAACAGGATTCATCATAGTGTCCAGTTATCGTGGAAATCCAATGTGTTTCCGGTAGTGGTAGAAGAAGATCCGGGGGACTGGGTACCGGATTGTATTATGAAGTTGAGGAAAACGAGTCCGATGGTAGTAAAGATTACGATGATTCAGTTATGGTGGAGGAGGATAATGTTAACATACATGCAGACGTTAGGGAAGGTGAGGTTGTTATGGAAAGCGCGGAAGTCGAGGCAAACAATCAAGACCACATTCTCTCCCATAATAATTATATTAATGATGATTCCATTATTGGTGGGGAGGCAGTTATGGGTCAGGAGGATATTCAAAATAGTTAACGTTTTGATAAGGAAGATATTAACTTGGGGAATTTTAAAAAGTCAAGGGGCTTTAGAAGAAAAGCTAGAAAAAATGGATCGATTTCACCTTTGGGCCAAGATAGACCCAAGAAAAGGCCCAGAAGTGGGGAAGACTTATTTGATTTGGATAGATTTTTTAATAAAGTCTATGGTACACCGGCCCAGGCCCAAGATCATGTGGAAAAGGAAGTAGTCCAAGAGGTTTTTGTACTCCTGACTTAAACAGAGCTTGTGTTGCTGAGAGTGATGTCGTTATAACAGAGGCTATAGAAGGCGACTTTCAAAATAACTCTGTGGTGAACGTTGATTTCCAAAAGGAGGTTGATAACACTATTGACTTAGGAGTTAAGCTTGGTGCCACCAATATTGTGTTGTTTGAAGAGTCTATTAACAAGATGGTTAGGGAAGAAAGGGTTTCAAGAAGTGAACCAATGAATGTTATCTCTCTAAATGCTCGTGGACTGGGAGACGACAAGAAGTGGGATTGGATTTGGAACTTACGGAGAATTAACGAAGCAGGTATGGTTCTTATTCAAGAGACACAACTTGTATTGTTAGATGGGATTAATTTGGGAAGAATATGGGGTAATGATGACTTTGTGTCCGAGTGGGTTCCGGCTATTGGTAGGTCTGGTGGGTTGCTGTCGATGTGGGATCCCAAAGTGTTTACAATGCAGTCAGTGGTTAAACATCGTAATTTTTTATTTTTAATGGGGTTTTTGAAAGAAAATGGGAAGGAGTGTATTTGTGGGAATGTTTATATCCCACACAAGATTATCGACAAAAGAAGATTCTGGGATGAAATTAAGAATGCGTTCAGTTGTGATCAACAATATATAATAATGGGGGGGGGGGGGACTTCAATTGTGTCCAAAACAAAGACGAACGGAAGAATTCTAAGTTCGACGCGGTGGCGGCTCGGGAATTTAATGATTTTATAGATGATATGGGGTTATGTGAGCATATTTTAAGCGGCAGGAAATTAACTTATAACGTTGGAGATAAATTCAGCCGAATTGATCGTATTTTCTTATGTCCGTACGTTCTTTTGGATAGGCCTAATGCAGAATACCGTGTGTTATACCGTGAGTTATCTGACCATTGCCCCTTGCTTTTTAAAGTTGTCAATCGGAATTTTGGTTTGAAGCCTTTTCGAGTTTACAATTCTTAGTTGGCTTGGGATGGAATTGATGATGTGGTGAATTGTGCGGCGGCAAAGGATGTGGGTATGGTAAAGTTTTCCAGATTTGCGCCTTATGACCAAGTTGAAAAATATCAAAGTGGCCTTGAGGTCTTGGATCAAAGATGTTAAAGACTTAGAATCAGAAGAGGAGAAAGTCTTGAGACAAGATACCGATAACCTTCAAGTTTTGATGGAAGCTAAAGAGCTTTCTGAGGAGGAAGCCTGGATTTATGAAGAAAGTATTGTCATGGAGATCTAGTGATATTAAACAAAATCCCGGGTGAAGTGGGCTAAAGAAGGCGACGAAAATACGGCGTTTTTTCATGGTTGTATTAAGAGTAGGAAGGCCTCCAATGCTATTCCGGGTCTTATGGTGAACGGTGTGTGGGAGACTCGGCCAAGTATTCTAAAATGTGAAGTTCTTCGGTTTTTCAGAAATAAGTTCACTGAAGAGTTGAAGATCCGGCCTGTCCTTAACAGTTACGGATTGAAGCAGATTTCTTCGAATGATGCGGGGGAATTGGTGACGCCTTTTACAGAGTTAGAGATCAAGGAAGCTACATTCAGTTGTGGAAGCGACAAAGCCCCGGGCCCAGACGGTTTTAATTTCCGTTTTCTAAAGAAATATTGGTCTCTTTTTGTGCAGGATTTTAATCTAATCTTTCAAGATTTCTACTCTAACGCTTCCATTAGACGTGGTGTTGGGTCGTCTTTAATAACTTTATTCCCCAAAGTTCAAGATCCGGTGACGTTGGGTGAGTATAGGCCTATTAATTTGATCGGGGTGGTGAATAAAGTTATATCTAAAGTGCTCGCTCGCAGACTGAAGAAGGTTTATGGACAAAATGATAAATGAGACTCAAACGGCTTTCATTTCGGGAAGATACATTCTTGATGGTCCATTGGTGGTCAGTTAGGTTTTGGACTGGGCTAGAAGGTACAAGAAACAGATCTTTATGTTCAAGATAGACTTTGAGAAAGCGTATGATAACATTAACTGGGGGTTCGTAGTGATGGTTATGAGACAAATGGGCTTCCCGGATATTTGGTGCGGATGGATTTATGGGATTCTATCTTCGGCTAGGTCGTCAGTCCTAGTTAATGGGTCCCCGACTTTCGAGTTTGATTGTGAGAAAGGCATGCGTCAAGGAGACCCGATTTCTCCCTTTCTCTTTATTATTGCTATGGAAGCTTTATCGCGGCTTATTAAAAAGGCGTGTGATGACGGGTTATTCACAGGTTTAAAGCTCCCTAACGATGGTCCTTGTGTTTCTCATTTATTTTTTGCAGGCGATGCTATGATTATGGGAGAATGGTCGGAGGATAACTTCAAGGTGCTTAAAAGAATTTTGAGAATTTTTTATTTGTGCTCGGCTTAAAGATCAATATCACGAAGTCCACTTTGTTCGGTATTGGGATTAATGGGGCTGACCTGGGTGTTAAAGCCACTGAGATGGGATGTTTCTCCGGGAGAGTTTCCCTTTAAATAACTCAGGATTCAAATGGGTGTGAATATGAACAGGATTTCTAATTGGGATCCCGTGGTTGATGTGTTTAGAAAAAGGTTGTCTAAGTGGAAAGTGAAAGTTTTGTCCATAGCTAGCCGTGTGACTCTTATCAAGTCCGTTTTAGAGAGCCTCCCGACCTATTACTTTTCTTTGTTCAAGGCCCTGATCGCGGTTTAAAAACAAACTCGAGGCGTTGATAAAGAAGTTTTTATGGGGAGGGAATATAGATTTAAATAAAGTGCATTGGGTTAGATGGGAGGTGATTACGAAATCGATAGACAAAGGAGGTCTCGGGTTATCTAGACTGGACGACTCGAACAATGCGCTTCTACTAAAATGATTATGGAGATATCGTATGGAGCCTAAGGCTATGTGGCGCAGAGTTATTGACGCGATACATGGTTCCTCTCGGCGTTACCAATCGATTCTTTGCAACACGAACGCGAGGGGAGTGTGGTCTGTGATCGTTAAATGTGGGACTCGGCTGTCAGTCAATGGTTTGGCTTTTACTAATTTGTTTCAAGGAAAGGTGGGGAATGGTCTTGATATGAAATTTTGGATTGACCCGTGGATTGATCGGTTACCCCTAAGATTTTTGTTTCCGGATCTCTTTCGTCTTGAAAAGAACAAGTGGTGTCATGTAGCAGATAGAATGGGCCTTGGTAATGTGTCTACAGCCATGTCATGGGAGTGGAAATATTATCCAAATTCGGTCCAGGAAATTCAACAACTGATCCTTTGCACTCGGATGGTTGCTGGAACCATTTTGACAGCAGGAAGGGATAAATGGAGTTGGAATAGTTGTGACCTACAGTTCTTAAGTGTTAAGGATACTAAACTATGGGTCCGAAGCAGTCGACAAGAAGATAACTTAAATGTGATGAGATGGTGCAAATGGATACCGGGGAAATGTAATATTTTCATGTGGCGAGCATGGCTAGATCGCATTCCGACAAAGGTAACGTTATCCAGGAGGAGTATTAATGTCGGGAACAACTTCTGCGTCATGTGTGAAGAAGCGGAAGAGACAGTGGACCATTTGTTCGCTGAGTGTCGAGTCACTGATGGTATATGGAACGGCATTGCTCGATGGTGTCGAATTCCCCCTCTGTTTTTGTTTTCTATTCACGATGTGCAGGGAGCGATCAAGCATCTCAATTATTCCTCCGCAAAGAAAGAGGTTATCTTGGGAATTATGATGATAACTTGTTGGCGAATTTGGAAAATGAGGAATGAAAAAGTGTTTAAAGCGGCGAATGTGATCATTACTCAAGCGCTTTCGGACATTAAGTCCTTAAGCTTCCTTTGGTTTAATAGTAGAGGGAAATTCACCAGGTGGTTGGAAGGATTGAAAATTATTTTCTTTTGATGTAATGTAATTGTGTTGGTTTTTCGTTTATCTCCTCCGTGGAGATTCTGTTTGATTTAATGAAATTCGCCCTTCAAAAAAAATCTAGGTCGTGATTTTGGTGTTGGATTCCATTTTAAAGATTTAAGTTACAGATGGATTTTCTCCTTGATTCAGGTTATAAGCTGGTTTGAATTGAATTTGCGTGCTTATAATTGAATGTTTTTTTGGTACAATATGTAGCTAGTCAAAGTTGGTGACCGTAATGGTCCAAACGCCAAACCCATTATTCATCTGTCAACAATTGTCTCCTATTATCACCCTACGTCATAACACCGCAACAATTGCACTATGCAATTTACTCATCACATGGCATGCCTAAGCCAAGCCTCATCCTTGGACAACAGACCTTAGGTTTAGTGACATTCTCAGATGCTTGGTACCTTAGTTGTCACTCGGCAACAGAAAAATGGAACGAAACATCCTAAATTTATTGTTGTCCAAATCATTCCTTGCTCGCTCGCTCGCAAAAATGCGCGGTTGGAAAATGCTTGATTGATTTTCGGCTGGGCATGGTTTGTAAATGAGCTAAGCACGAGCAAAGGTCTGCTCGGTTCCCCTAAGAGTTCGTTTTGCCTAAAAAAGTGTGAGAATGATTTTTTTTAGAAAAACTCAATATTCGGTTTAAACGAATTTGGTCGAATTCATTCTAACGACATTGGAACCGGCTTATGGAACACTAAACCTAAACTCTATAGCTAGCAACAACGCTAACCTTATGGCTAAATAATAAAAGCTAAACTCTAAAGTTAAACCCAAGACTAGGCCAAAAATAAAAGCCTTGAAGCTAAACACTAATGTTTAAACCCTAAAAGCTAAGACAATAGAGTTTGAGGAGCTAATTCCAACATTGCTTTGCTTTTAATAAGTTTAACCGAAGTTCTTTTGAGCTGGATACTGAGTTTTTAAAATCTTTCTTGACCTTCATTGGCAAAACTAACATCTGAGGTGAGCCTACTTCTATGACTAATTGGGTTGTTTGCAAACCCAACCTAGGAGCCATTTATATAGAAGAATACATCATTTAAACCTAGGTTCATGTAAAAACAAATTCGGTTTGATTTTTGTTAATACAGTTTTGTAGATATATGCACATATATATGTACAAAAGTGTATTAACAAAAATCATTTTCTTCAGTTATTTCGGTTATCAAGAGAAGAAATGACATTGATTAACCATTTTCTTCAGTTATTTCAGTTAGATTATATCGGTTTTTCGATCATAGTTCTATTAATTGGTTTTTCTGCACCATGTAAATTCTATACTTGGACCATATAATTTTACAACTAACCTCTAATTGGTTCTATAAACATACAGAAAGGTAAAGGAAAAAAACAAATCAGCTAACTTTACAAACGATGAAAGCATCTAGTCCCATTGATTTCTATTTTTTTTTCTTTCAAATAAATTTTCTCAAATCTGGACCCATGTGGTTTCTTAACCCCCTAGGTAATCCTTTGATTCCTTTAATCTTTTTTAAATGTTTAAAACACAGGAAGGAATGAGAAAAAATACTTTGTGAATGAAAATAACAAAAATGACCAAACCACGTAGATGAAAATGACAGTTCGCTCTTTTAAAAACTACCAGGGCTGATGAATAGCTGCAGCCTGTAAGTGCATTTGATTTGAGCAATGTCAATGGTTGGGTGCAATTTTATCACTTTCACTATCAATTGTTTCTTTCGCGAATCTTGATTTCATACAGGCAAATGAAGAGGGTAAAACGCTGACTCTTACACATAGTATAGCTAGTTTAATCCTCTTATGCAGCCCGAATAACACAACATCTTGTTATACCGGCGTATGACACAAAATCAGTCTGCACAGGGTTTGTGTCCTATGCTACAAATAAATAAAAAATCAACACCACATACAGGAACAAACAAGCTCAACTTGAACTCAATCCAAATATGCACTTCAAAACTTGAAAAACAAAAACTCAATATAACATATACAGAATCCCTGTTACATCACAAATCAGATACCCAAACAACCAAACTATATAACAAACTCTAGGGCTCATGTTCAGTAACCGACGACTTACAGTGATTCTATAGCATTCAATACCCATACCATTCGAGCCCTCACAAAGCGAACCCTTTCAAATACTCAGGATCGCGTTTGGCCCGTTCCTGAAACTTCTTAAACCACCGATCCAATATATCCATCGGCACCACCAATTTACTCCCATCAACCCCACAAAACGACTGCATAAAGTTAAACAAATTCTCCCCAACTTTCATCGCTAAACCGCTCAATTTTCTTCTCGGCCGCCACATCAAGCGAGGGCAGAGACGCAAGATCCACTACCGAAACACCGATTTTAGCAGACAACGGTGCAGCATCAGGGGCCGTAAGATGATTATTAGGTCCATCACCCCCTGGCTCTGGCCAGGGCAACGAGAGAACAGCAGACGGCCTAGCTAGGGTTACGGCACCAACGAAGAGGAACGGGGAGCCAGGGGACTGGATGTACACAGCTAAAGCTTTGTCTGCAGGTAGTGTAAAGTTATTGAGGAGGAATATGCAGACTTCACGGATGGAGTCATAGGCTTCACCTGCAAATGACAAATATTGTTTTATGGTTTGCTATGAAAACGGTGTGATGCAATTCGATTAGTGTGAGAAATGAGAATTCAATGAAATTATTATTAGTAATATGAATTACTACCTACGAAGGTGTTCATGTCGAGGAGCCAGTGGAAGGTGTCGATTTGAGTGAAGGTTGAGATGTCGATGGGGAAGCTTCGGTTGGGGAAGACGACGCCGAACATTGTTTCTTCTTCGGGTTTCGTTTGATTATTCAATTCAAAGGATTTGATTTGCTGAGATGAAGATGACGGGTTTATTAAATTTAGTTAAAGTGAGATTGACTAGAGAGGACGGTGAAAGATCCAGAAGGATCTGGATTATTGATATTGGATGCGAAATCGGTGAACATAGCGCACTTTCCACTTGCCAATGATCTCCAGCCCAGCTAGAGTGAGGTGGGAGGGTTTACCTTTTCGGAGGGTTACCGCCCGGGCTTGGTCTTGAGTTCGAATCCTGCACAGCACGAAAAAATTCCCTGTAATGGTTTGAGATAACTTCAAAGTGGACACCGGTGCGTGGGTAGTGATTCGAACTCGGGTCGAGGGGTTGTATGTCGATTGGGTTTACCGCTGAAGCACACCTTCCAAAAAAAAGTTTAGAAATCCGCGTTAAAAAGTTCAAATGTTTTTGGGGTTGTGGATTAGAAATCGTACACTGAAATCTAATTATTTATTAATCATGTTATAATAATTTTGATTTTAATAATAACAAAACCAGCCACCAAAAATCGTTTGACTTACTTTTTTTTTGACAAATCAAACGAAACTTTTATTCAAAATCAAAACTACCAGCAAGGAGCTGGCCAATTCTGAGGATGCGGATGTCAGGAGGTGGGGTCTGAGGATGCGAACTCATTGGTGTCCCATTCTGGGCCTGGTGGTCGGATGTTGGGGTGGGCCTAGAGTATGTTACTCTTAGACCCAATAATAAAGTTAAAAGCATAATTAATTCTTTGGTCCTGAAGCCCACTTTAAACTCTTTTGACTTAAACCAAGATCCAAATCCGTTTGACCTGGAGGAATTCATATGGCAATTAAATCCTGGGGGTGCTGTTAATAACAGTCATCAAGCTAATTCCACCGAACCTATTCGAGATGGGTTTCCGAACATGTCAATGTCGTTGATTCAAACACAGGTATTGGGCCCGATGCGTCTGTCTTTGGAGCAGAGGTTGCTGCCACTTTGGAGTATGGTGAAAAACTTGGGATTGGTCTTGCCGGGTTCGAAAATCATGTCAAGAAGAAAAAATTAACCAAGTCTAACCGGAAAGAAAAGGAAAAATATTAAGTAAAACACTATGTTCAACCATTAAAGTTAAGGGGCTAAACATGTCGTTATCAAAGTTGAGGAGCCAAAGTAATTATAATAAAGTGTAAGGGGTAGAAAAACCTAATAAGTTAAGGGATTAAATAACTGATTACCAAATTTGAGGGGCCATAAATGGTTTGAAAGCGATTAAAACACTAACAAAGCACTAAGTACAACATATGTCATTCACAAAAAAAACTACATAAATATTACAATTTAAACTTATATATTACAAGGGCGGGGTGCTATCCCGAACTTCATTGAACTACCCTGAAAAAAAAAACCTTCACAAAAGCCTCCAAAGTTCACGGGTGTTGCTTCACGATTTCACTACCCAAAATCACTACCTCTGTCACTTACGACGGTGTTACCGTAGGATAGTGGGGGTACCAGTCCAATTTGCTGGTAGGCCCCACAACCCCTCCCTCTTAAATTAGCATGGTGTTGATAAAGAAAAATATAGCAATGAGCACCTCTTGCTACTCTTATAAATAATTTTCACCCTTAGACCATATGTAGTGGTTGGTTAAATGGGCGTGGAATTTGCCCCCCCATTCACCTTGGAACACCGCTCCCTTGGGTTAAAGGGGCGCTAAAGGTTGCTAGGCGAAATATTCGCGTGAGAGGGGAGAAGGTTAGGCAATGGGGGTCTGACACTTCATTTTTATTTTTATTTTCTTTTTTTAATTCAAATTTAATACCATTATATATTCACCCTTTTTCGCCCATCAAATTTCACCCACCATTACACCCCTTGCCCATTTCAAGCCTCTTTCACCCACCAAGTGGCCCCAAATTGCCAAGTGTCAAAAAATGTCCCTTTCACCAAATTTCATCCACCATTACACATTGTCTTAGAATCATTATGGATTTGTAATATTGTTCTAATAATGAATTTGCAATGGGCTCAACTTCAAAGTGTGAGAAGGACTTGTGTTATTAGGCTAACAATAGCCAAGAAGAAAGAAATCCATGATTAGACCATGTGTAGTGGGGGCTTTATTTATAAAGCCCCTGTTTCTGATTGGTTATTCATTTTATTATTTTTTTAATCTTTTAACTCAAAATAATTAAAATAAAAGACAAACAAATATAAAAAAATTACAAATAATATTAAAAACACACAAACTAATATTAAAAAAAAGGTTACAACTAATATTAAAAAAAGTTACAACTAATATTAAAAAAAAGTTACAACTAATATTAAAACACACCTCCTAAAATTACTTATTTAAACATTACATATTCCTAAATTGCTTATTTAAATACTAGATAAT